>JAPYZD010002536.1:0-20072 GCA_030522725.1 Ichneumoninae sp. B BG-2022a | reverse complement strand
TTCAGTAATTTGTTATGAACATTCTGAAATTATTATTATGCACAAACAATCTTTTCAGCACCTTTTATATGCTAGAATTTTTCAGATTTTTTTCTCATCTAGAAGTGTTTGTAATCTTTGTCTTTTTTCTTTCGAACTTAGGCGGCGTCAGTCATTGTGCTAGTACTACCTTAAAACGAATGAGATGTCATATGAGCAATCGTTATTTTCAGTAAAAAAATCAAATTTTAAACCGTAAGTGATGCTTGCTCGGATGACGTTATTTACGGACAACAACTGAGATTTCCAAACCGGACGTGACGTTTTTCCGTATGACGGTCATTTCCGATAAAAAAAAACCCGACATTTTCAAGCCGAAAGTGGCGCTTTCTCGTATGCTGGTAGTTCCGCACTGAAAAAAAAATATCATTGACTCAAGTAAAATTTGATTGCGGGTTGCCAAAGAAAAAAAATTATTATTTCAATTCTACTTTTAATTGTAATAATTCCATACGGGATTGAAACGATATCACGTCACCTTGACAATCTTGCCGTTGTTGTTTGAATATCATATGGAATTGTAAGAATTAAAAGTAGAATTGGAATAACAATTTTTTTTATTGGCAGCCCGCAAGCAATTTTTTTTCAGTGCGGACAAGAACCGAGATTTTTTAATCGGGATTGTGACGTTTTTCCTCTCATTGTAATCCGTGCTCGCAATAACATGAAATATTGTCCCAAAATAATGTCATCCCACTTGGAATCTACGTGGTCTGTTCTCACCTCTGATTCGGGCAGATTATGCGGTCGGAGCCCCCGTAACTTCGAGCTTCTGGTGTGAGATGTAAAACGTGTGTCGAGATTTACGCAAAAGCCTCGCCGGAGCCATATAAATAAAAGAAATGAAGAATAAACGTGGGGCGAAGTCGTCGGTCGAAGGAGGAGGCGACGCTGAGGAGATGCGACACGAGGAGTATGCACGTGCTCCTCGTGGTAAAACGCGTAAGCGTCCTCGTAAGATACAAATGTCAGTTCGCCGAGGCGAAACCAAGAAATAGTGAGATTTAGACCCTTTGTGGAACACCGCTGTGTCCTCTCGCTCTTTCGGATTTTTTCATTTTTTTTTTTTCTCTTACTTACCACGACGATTACCACGACTCGTTTGGCTTTAACACTCCCGAACCTCGTGTATTCGGCTCGGATCTTCTCTCTGTTCTGTTATAAGGAGGAGAGACCCGGAGCATGCGGCGTCAGCGTCGGAGGAAAGAGGAAGAAGAGGAATAAGAGGAATAAGAAGAGGAGGCGGAGAAGTCTCGTTCGCCGCCAAAGGGACAAGCGGGCGTCGAGGCGGGATGGTCGACAGGCCGGTCCACGCCAAGGGCCCCAAAAATCTCCAACAGCCTGCCCGCGCGGTTAAGACGATCACTTCGTTCATTCTGCCGTTTAGCGTTTGGCCTAGAAAACGAACGAACGGCATGCGCCCCCACTTCTGCCCCCTCTCTTCACCTCCTTCATCGCGTTTAAATTAAACCGTTCGAGGATCGTTTACCGGGGAGGCCCGACGCCTTCCTTCCTCAATCGTCAACCAAATTATTGTTGAGTGTTGTCGTCCGAAGCTGGAAGAAGACAGGGTTTGGTCGTTTGGAAAAAATCGGAGATTCAATTTAGTGCCGAAATGTAAATCGGTGTTGAATGCTCTGAATACGAATTCACGGTATATTTGTGTTGATTATCAAAGATTGCTGTGTCGTCGGTTTGGTTTTTATTGACTCGGGGGATTTAATTAATTTGATGAACAATCTTGTTGCTTTCTAGTTTGATTTTTTTACGCCAAACAAATTGCAGGATTTTACCAATCTTTGTAATCCAAATGTTTACCGAGATATTTATCGAAAAAGTTACTATTCTATGTCTAAACATGAGAAGATAATTTTTTTGGTGTAAAATATATGGTTATAGCATTTGTAAATTTACCAAACATTTCGCTGTCCAGAAGAGTTCACAATTTTTTCTTGTTGGGTTTGAATTAACTTTGATAAAATTGATCGAACAGACATTCGGTTTTAATTGTCTTAGGAGATTTAATTAATTTGATGGACAATCTTGTCACCGTTTACTTAGTAGACTTTTTTAACACAAAATAGACTGTAAGATTTGATCAATCTGTGTAATCTAAATATTTTTATGTACATTTTTTTGGAAAAATGGACATTTACAAAATTTGTAAACGCCTCACCGCCGAGAAAAGTTAACTATTTTCTTTTTCGTTGATTTAACAATTTTTGTTCTTAAATATACGGTTCGATAATAAACAATACGTATTGCAATCCATAATGTAAATTTTTAACAATTGGTACCATGCAGCACCTAAATCCATGTAGTATCTAAATAATAATCGCCTACGTAAAAATATCTAGAATATAATGATTGCTAAAATTTTACAATTTCGAACGATCGGACACTCATCGGTTTTAATGTTATAAAAATTCCAGACATATCAACTTTCGCTGATATACTGATTCGAATTTTGCTACCCACGTGTACCAAAAAAAACCCTCTATCCTCCTAGAACTCGGCTCTGAATCAACGTTGATAAAACCGATCGAACGTACATTCGAAATTTCGGGTATCGGGTACGAGCGGCGAGAGAATCGGATAGAAACAGGAATGAGAAACAAAGTCCCAAAGATATTTCGTGAGAGGATGTAGGCGTTCATTTTGTCGGTTCTTTTTCTCGGTTTCTCACGCCGTTGTGCCGTAGCCACGAGGTCCTTGGGCTCGCTTCTTTCTCTATCCTTTTTCTTTTTATTTCTTATTTTTTATATTATTTCTTTTTTAATTCATCTTTGTTCGTTCCACCTTATTCGAGGCTCTTCGGTCTCTCTCCGAGGCGCCGTGTGTTCCGTCCGTGTGTTTTCCGTCTACCTGCTCGCCAGCGAGAGAGACGGCCCCGAAACGCACAGCTTCAGCGGTGTTTCACGGCGAGCCAGCGGCCAGCGAGAGCCCCGAGAGAACTTCGACGAACACATACATACATACATATACATATATGTATATATATATACACATATATACATATGTTCGGCCTATCCGTTCTCTCCCCGTTGCATCGCCGTTCGCGGATAATATATCCACGAAATTCGTGCGCGCAGAAATCGCGAAGGATCGCGCGAACGGATCCTAGACCCGACACGAAGACGAACGACCGGGTAACACCGGTCGAAGGACAGAGAACCGGGACGAGGGCGAGCGACGACGCGGGGAATACTGCGGTGCGAGAAATACGCGAGCGTTGAGGAGAGTACGAGAAACTCTTCGAGAGAAAAAAAAATAGAGGAAGAAGAGGAGGAAGAAGAAGGTGAACGCGTGCGAATAAGCAGGATGAGAGACAAGGGATCCTGCAGGCCTCCGCGTCTCACCCCGTCGCGTTGCCGCGTAGGTATACAGCCAAAGATCTG
This sequence comes from Ichneumoninae sp. B BG-2022a, assembly GCA_030522725.1. Taxonomy (NCBI): domain Eukaryota; kingdom Metazoa; phylum Arthropoda; class Insecta; order Hymenoptera; family Ichneumonidae; species Ichneumoninae sp. B BG-2022a. The sequence goes on along the minus strand of JAPYZD010002536.1, from coordinate 16,635 downwards.
GAGATCTCCTCGGCTTCTTCTCGGAACCGGCGAACGGCCCACAAAAGCGATTTCGTTCTCGTTCCCGCCTTGCTCCCTTCTCTCTTTTGCCCATCTCGTTCCCGATATTCAGCGACGTTTCCCAACCCGCCCGTACGTTAGTTCCTTTTTTTTACGATTTTTTTTTCTCCGTATCATCCGAGCTCGCGCGCACGTCTCTCAAGACTCTCTCTCCCCCGCTCGAGATCTTCCTACCTCGTTCGCGTTTAAAGGATTTTTTCCCCCGGCACGCGATAAGATAGACTTAGAACCGCGAGTCCTGGGCGAGCAGGGACTCGAAACTCCGAGCTTATCGCTCGCGATACAGTCTCGGTTTATGCCCGATGTGTGTATTTGATAAAGAAGATATTACCTGTCTCGATTATCTTGGATAAATTGCGATTGAATTTAAATTCCCGCGATGAGCGGAAGATATTTTTTTGGACTTAATTCGTGCGGCGGGACGTTCTGCTTTGGAAAATATTCGAAATAAATGCACTACTGGGATTGTCGATTGAGGTACATTTTACGTTTTCTTTTCATTAAACATTTTCTTTGTACACAAAATGTAGGAAATAAGAGGAATACCGAAATGCTTTTTCGATCACTCGTGTCGGGATTAATTTTGAGCCAAGAGTATTAGCTATTTTAACGAATTATGTCCAGAACATTTTTTTGGAAAAATTCAATTTGAGAATAAAAAAATTGCATGGATACACAGACACGATATCAATTTATCATGTTTTTTTTTTTTGCATTTCTTCATCGCCCTGCAACGGCACCAAACATCGATTCGTTATCTCTACCGACTACCCTATTCTGTGTATTTTCCCGTATAATACCCTAAACATCCAGTTTTCGTCGACGTTTTATCTGGAAACAGAAATATCGCTGTTTGGATATAGAAAAAATTGCTAACTTTATTTTAAAAAATTGCTGACCTTCTCCTAATTTTATTAAAAAATCGCTGATTTTATTTTTTAAATCGCTGATTTCATTTTTTAAATCGCTGATTTTTAAATCGCTGATTTCATTTTTTAAATCGCTGATTTCATTTTTTAAATCGCTGATTTCATTTTTTAAATCGCTGATTTCATTTTTTAAATCGCTGATTTTATTTAAAAAATTGCTGATTTCATCAAAATCGATCTTCGACCAAATTTCCCCGCGGATCGCGAATGTGCCGCCCATGTTACTCCCAGCACAATATCCGGTATGGAAACCCGCGCCAGAACTCATAAAAAAAATGTCAACCCAAAAAACAATGAATTCCGTCATCAACAATATCCCAAGAGGATTCCTCTGCAACAAGTACACTACCACACCCACCCAATGAAAGTCCACTTGCTGAAATCCTCTCGACTCAAATGGATCTTCATAAGAGCCCGCTGCAAGCAGTTGCACAACATTTGTCTCCGAACAGTGCATAAGCTGCCACGTTTGAACTCTGACCGCTCGATTGCCCGGCTCAGCGTGTCAATGACTGATGCATCTTATTACTGCAACAGTCTGCATAAACCACACATGCACACGTACACAGCACATACCCACATAGCACATACAATATAAAACGATATCGCGTTCGGCTGCACGGATCGCGGCGGGGTTGAGCGGCTCCGCCGCAGTGAGAAGTAAAAGGCCGAGTTGAAAGGGTTGGGTGCGTGACAACAATCGACCGGCGCCTTAAGGAGGAAACATAACTCACTCGTTCCTCTCGCCGGTCTCCGCTCAATCCTCTCTCATCGCGCTGCCTCTTTCTCGCGAGTGCATTGTCGTTGGTCCGAAGAGCGGCCGAGCGCGAGAGACTCTCGAGCAGATGTCAGAGATGCATCCTCCGCGCTGCAGCGGAGGCAATCGCGCGTCGCGCTCTCCTCGCGGCCTCCTCGTTCTCCTCTCCTCCACCGGGTAGAAGATCGTGGCGAGCAGCCTCCGCGGCTGCGAATACGAGTAAAACGAGCGCGTATAAGAGGCGCCGCTCGACAAAGGACTAATTGCGTACCGTGCTCGCGCGAGCTCGCGCTCTTCGCACACGCCCGATTCGTTTCCTCCCTTTTGCCCACTTCTCTCGGTTCCCCGTTGCACGGCCTGCACACACTCCGTTCCTTGTATCCTCGCCTTTGCGCCCGCACGGCGCACACGGGGGAGGCCCTTCACGACGGAACGGCTCGTCTTTGAAACAAAGAGAACGACGCTCGGGAAAGGATTCGCGATTATTATATCTCGCCCGCCTATTCCCCGGGAATCCCCCCCCGTTCCACCCTCGCTACGCGCCAATCTACCTCTTCGGCCTCAATGAATCTCCTCGGAACGATGTCCTCACGGCGCGACACTTTCGCACCCCAAACCTTCGCAGCACCCATTTGCGACGAGTCGCGTGTTCTCGATGAGTTCCTCGACACTTTGTTTAATTTGATGTTTTTTTCGCTCTCTTTGGCACTTCTCAGCCTTCGGTGCCAAACGATTAGGGATATCGGAGAAGATCGGGTGATTTTTTTTTTTTTTTAAGCGTCGTCGACGATAATATTTCAAGTTTTTAGTTTAAGGATTAACCCTGCGCATAATAACGTACGTATTATGAATATTATGAACACGTGGAACAGGTAAATGGCTCCGTAAAACGGTTCGGTTTTGGAAAGAAGCGCCTCCAGCACAGCCAAATTTGCCGACACTGTAAAAAAATTTGGTTGAAAATTAATGAACGGTATTGGAAGCTTTTTTACATAAATTGTTTCTGAAATTTCAAACACGTATGCGTTGCAAATTTACAGTGAAATTTTTATTTTTAACGCAAATTGTCAAAAAATTCAGGCAAAAGATTATAATTTTAAACATCTGGTATTTTAATTATACAAAAAAGTACATTAACGTTCAATTAATGTCAATAATGTGAGCAAATTTCAAGTTCCAGTACATTAAATTGACAATTTATTTTTACAGTGCATCATTCGATTGCCGATTCTTGTATATTGCTACAATTTTATACGGTTACAAGTGCGAGGGTTGCTGGAAAGTGTCACATCGACGGTTTACCTCAATAACGAGTGCTATGGCCACATTTTTTTAGAGTGGACAGTTGAAAGCAAAAAGTTTAAAGAAATTGATCGAAAATTTGTGGTGGGAAGCTCTGTGAGGATTAATGTTGAATTTCGCGCAGAAGATTAGACAAATTCGATGCGTTTCGTCACGGAACCGTGATATGCACGTGTAGGATTTTCAAGGATTAAAACACCAATAAACTCCTGTTCAGAGATTGAACATCGAAAAAAAAAATGTTGACTCGACGGGAATCGACGGATTAGTGGGTGTATACGCTTTGCGTTTAGGAGATGCACAATCGACGGTGAATTTGCCGTCTCCTTATGTACGATAGACCATTTCCGGCAGCTCAATCGTTTCAGAGGCGAGACGTGGAAATCCGAATCCTTGGAGCGATTAGTTCAGGATAGCTCCCAGGATATCCGGGACAAGTTGGCGTGCCGCGGGGGCGATGCAAGGCGTCGCTGAATGCATTCTATCTGTCTCGTTGGGAAATGTTCCTTCGAGCGTGTCCGAACTTTCGCACGAGTGGACGTACAGTTACGTCGATCGACTTCACGCGTGAAAATCTTCTAGTCTGGGATCACATCTCGAACGATTTGTGGGAACCCAATAAGAGCAGGGTTCGAATAATTGTTCGTATAGCGGTGTAAGGTAGTATCAGCGTATAGACTGACACCATGTAAGATTCCGAGAGAATTGAGAGAGAATTGCGAACACTTCTCAATGGAATACGAATGTGAAAAAAATCAAGCACGTGGAAGATGTTGAAAAGATTGCTTTTGCATAATAATAATAATAATTTGAAATTGTTATTAACAAATGAATTAGAAAAAATTGTTCAACAAATCACGGGAAAACATATTTTTACTTTTATGAAAATGATTTGTTAACTTTTCTAAATACGTATGAATTTTTTCAGAATTTTGTCCAATATTCAAGAATTGCGATTTCTTTACAGCTTAAAAATTACAGTAACAAAAACGCAATTTTCTAACGTTAGACAAAATTCTGATAAAATTTATACGTATTCAGAAAAGTTAACAAATCATTTCCATACATTTTTTTAAATTCTTTAATTTTTTAATTATCAGTATTATGAAAAATCGACATTTTCAACACCTTCCATATGCTTGATTTTTTTCAGATTCGTATCCCATCGAGAAGTGTTCGCAATTCTCTTTCAATTCTCTTTGAATCTTACGTGGTGTCAGCCTATACGCTCATTCTACCTTAGCTGTCCGAGGGACGTTAGTCCCTCGGTCTAGCGTCGGTTAAAATGTGAACATTTAGCAGACTTTTTTTGTCTACGAACGTCCGCAATTATTTTTTTGTTAATTATGAAAAAAAAAAAATTCATAAAGTTAATGGACATTTTTGTAAAATGAACAAGATTTTTGTCCATTTAACACGAAGAGAATTGTGGACGTTCGTGGACACGAAACGTTGTGTACTTATTTTACTGTGCACAATGTAAATTACTGTATTTTTAAAATAGCTGAATGGGGAACATCAGTACATTTTACGACAGTCTCGAGCAGTGGCTTATATTGAAGACTTGAAAACAATCGATTTTATTTTCTGAATTGATACCTTTTCCTCTGTAATCCCCTCTAAAAGGGTGACTTTGCGTATTTACTATCGTGCATTAATTAAAAAATAAATAACTCTGTTTGTAATATTTTTTTGCTTTCGGGATAAATTTTTATTAGAGTTTCAGTTGTATGTTTAATTTCAGAAACATTCTACTTTAGGATCGTATCACGAACGAATTGTGGGAATCCAATAAGAGCAGTGTTCGGGTAATTGTTCGTGTTTCGGCTTAACAGTCCCAGTTACGGCAACCGTTGTGCCGTTTATAATGTAAATCACTATATATTTTAAATTGCTGAACGGAACGTCAATAAATTTTACAATCATTTGATTCGCAATCAATTGATAGCTTCTATTCAAGACTTGAAAAAAAATTGATTTTTTTTATGTTCTGTATTAATATCTCGTTTGTTTTTTCAAAAAGGTGCTTTCGCATGTGTAACATCATGGATTGATTAAAAAATGAATAAAACTGTTTATACATTTGTTTTACTGCAGTTACGTTCACATTTTTACATTTTTATATTTAATTTCAGGAAACAATAGTTGAAAGTAGAAATTTATGGTATTTACTGAATCCAGGATCAAAACTTAACTCGGGATTGTAACTTGCTTCTGTGTAACAATTTTCGCCGGTCAATGAACTCAGTGGGAAAAAAACTCGAAATAGTTAGCTCGCTCCTCGGGTTAAATGTAAAAGAGTTCACGTGCAAGTTCAGCTGCACCGGAAGCACGGGAAATCCCGGCAGTCCCGAACGTTTCACGTAGCCATTGAAACTGATGTACGGCGATCAAGCCGATGTGCACCTGACGTCTTTACGCTTCTTGCAGTCGCCGAAGAAGTGCTACCGAACCACCGCATCCGATGGAAGCTCGAAGCTCCACAAATGAAGATGAAAAAAAAAGACGAAAAAAATTTGGAGTAAAGTGGTGAGTGGATGAGAGAAGAGTGGTCGCTGCTTTCCGAGTGAATAAAAAACTCGAGTGAGTATGGACGATTTATGAGCGTTCTACGCGCTACGTGGATCTCACAGTCTAGCCTAGAGACTTGATGGAAACTTAAAAAAAAAATGTGTATCGAGTAAAACGACAGAAGAAGCACGATGAAAAAAAAATGATGGAGCGTGGCTAATATTAGCGATGAGGATATAAACATACCGAGACAAAAACGGCGGAGGGGTGAAAACACGATGAGAAACAAAGCAGAAAAAATAGAATAGAATCATACATGAAAAAAAAAAAAAAAAAAAAAAAAAGAAAAAAAAAAAAAAAAAAAAAAAAAATGGGACGGTATTAGCGGGCGCTAAACGTCGCGGCTGCGACGCTAATCCGTCGCGCTGCTGTTGCGTTTCGCGGAGACGAAACTCGGCAAAAATAAAAAACAATAATAACAAAAAATAACTGAAAACGAAAGACAGCCCCGACTTCGAGATATTATCATATATCAGCGAATCGTTTCATTTAATACTTATCTATAAATATATATACGCGATGGGGCAATTCAAGAATCCGCGAGTCCTCGCGATCTTTATAAACACCCACACATTTTTTTTCCTCTGCGAGACAGATGCAGAAGAGTTGTCGCCAGGAGAGAAGGAGAGACGACACGCGGGGCGAAGAAATTTTATAAAATGACACTAATCTCCTCGCGGAGCCGGAGCCATCGAGGATACACGAGTCCTGCGCGACGCGGAAAGTATTTAAAATGGTTTTTTGTATTTGATTTTTTATTTTTTTTTAATTTCTTATTATTACTCTGCATAATTATTACCAGAGCTCAGGGCAGAAGTTGCAACAAAGTGACACACACCAATGCCGGCAAAGAGCCACGAGTGTCAATCGAATGAATTCCTTCGTGACGCAACTCGAGTGGCGACCGGTTGCGCGAGATCGCCGATAAGATCCTTAATGTTTCGGCGTTCATTTTATTCTCTTCCATCCCGATCCCTCCCATCGGCGGTCCTCGTCGGATGTGTCTCTCGGCTCCGATAATCCTTAACGTTGAATTCTATCGACGTCCCGGTGTCGTTGGTTGTCGAATTCGAAGGTCGTACGCCGGAGGAATCGACGATAGGTGGCGGCGCGAAACGTCGTCGCCGGCTCCGACGCGGAGAAACAGGTTCGAGGAAGTCCGAGAGATAAAGAAATATGCGTGCGCTGGTTAAGCGGGCACGCGCTCGCCGGTATGGAGAGCTCGTTAAAGAGAGACACGGAATAATCGGCGACGATGTCGACTCTTTATGCGAGTCCGGAGGTGGAGCGGGAGGTGACGAGAAATCGCGGTCGGACACATAATAGCCGTAATAATCCGTAACGAGAGAAGCGAAAATAAGGAGCGGGGAAACAGGTGAGGTGGAGTCGTCGGATACGTGGAAGACGATGAGGAGCCGTTCGGCGACGAGGACTACGACGTTTGAATATTTAATCCTCGGCACACCGAGTGTTGAGTGACTCTCGGTGAAGTTTGTGGAACGCAACGCCGAGAGCTCCGAGAACGATGATTCGATGATTCGATGATTCATCCGTGGCGCGTACGTGGCCGAACTAGAAGGAAGACACGGGAGTCTCGGTCGTAGAACAGGATCGTCTATCCGTACGTGATTGCTCGTTGCGCAATGAATAAGCTGGATAGGTTTAAAGTTAGTGGGGTACTTATAGATAGTAGACAAGAAATAGAGGTATTATATGGGCGCGACTTGGTGAATTGATAATTGGTGTTCGTGAGCTGAGGGCATTAAGCGACGGCGCCTCGCGGGACCACCCCGGAGAGAGAGCCGTCTCTTAACGGCATGAGAATATGGATCTCCCGGGAGACACCGAGTCGAGAGCCAGGGCGATACGTTGGGAATGAAGAAATGAGGGAAATGGCGCAGAGGCGAGGTATGAAATTTTGAATCGCATGCGACAGTGGGAAATTAAGTGGGACAGGCGGGAACGACGGAAATGACACTAGTGGCAATGTCACGCTCGACCGGTGCTGGCCGACGCTGGGCCAATGCTGGTCCTGTGTCGCGTTCCTGGGGGGAAAGGACTTGGTAATTGAAAAGAAGAATCCGTCGGAGGAATCTACCGTTACTGCAGGTGGAGGACTGAGGCGCGATTATTGAAATTATGAATTTCCATGCGGCGACTTGGCACATTCGTGACTTTTGCCTCGTCAAATTAGGCCTTCGTAGTCCTCCTCAGGTGCGAAGAGATTGTCATTCCTAGTGCTTTTTAAAAGGCAAGTTCACGGAAAAAGATATTTGCTTGCGGGCTGCACAAAGAAAAAAATTGTTATTCCGATTCTACTTTCAATTCTTACAATTCTATGTGATATTAAAACAGTGACGGCAAGACTGTCAAGGTGACGTGTTATCGTTTCGATCCCGAATGGAATTGTTAGGATTACAAGTATAATTGAAATAATAATTTTTTTTTCATTGGCAGCCCGCAATCAAATTGTACTTGAGTCAATGATATTTTTTTCAGTGTTGTTTTACCGCCGTGGCTGGGCATTATGGGGGGAAGGGAAGAGCTGAGTCAACGCGAGATAACGAATTAAGATTCACTGAAATCTTGCTGTGATCTTGTGTTCTCTTCATGAGGCCACTGATAAATTTAGATTCTATATGTACTAAAGCAAACGATCCACTTTCCGTCACGGTCCCAGTTACCGTCATCGAATGTCATTTATAGTAATTATAAATACAACTTTTGTTTGATACAAAAAAAAAAAAATACGGCATTCTTTAAGGCGGCAGCGGCAGGCAGGATCCTGCAATACGCCTAACAATACTGGAAAACTTCCTAACTAGTCACTACAAATTTAATGTGTTGATCGCAATTTTATAATTTTATATATATATCTATATACAATGTTATCGCAAATACTTATATGTTTGAATTTAGTATGTATTTATATTGAATGTTTCAAAATTTTATAGACTATCTGAATGTGTAAAAAGGGCATGGCCCGTTGATAAATAAATACATAAATAAAAATAAATAATTATTGCCGCAATAAGTGTACTTTTATAAAATGTGTCATTCGCCAATTTAATAGTGTGTGGCGCAACTGGCGTTCCGGTACATCTGAGCTGCAGTTGCTATCAGGTCATTCTAGCCGAGGCACATCGCGACTTCTCCGAATGCATTTGCAAGTATTAAAAAACATATGAGTTTATACCAGCGGTGTCGGTACAAGTAATATTATCAATTATATTAGTAATAACTTGTTTTTTGATTACGTGCTTTATTAAATTTGTCACGACGGAAAGTGCATCAGCCACATTCCCTCATGCTGTATTTTTCGCCACTTGTTGCATCGCGTTTATTATAAATTGAAGTTAATATTTTCATTTTGACTCGTAAAATTACGGAAAAATAATAATATCTACCACGGTGGCATAAAGTCCGACATAAAGATAGAAACTTGATACTCGGTGAACCTGCTCACTGCGTCACGAGCGACGGAAACTGGTTACGCACAGTTACAAAACTTTGTACTTTTTACAATAGCTCCCCAAACGTCCACAATTTTTTATTTGTTAATTTTCCAATCGCGCCATTCTGCTCGACTTTTACAAACAAAAGCAGAAACTAAAATTGTTAATGACACGGAAAATAAAAGGACAGGTTTGTATATTGAAACCTAAAAAAATGAGTTTGTCACTTACTTGAAATAATTATTGTTACGAAACTTCGTATTTTGATTTTACGAAATTATTTTTTATCGTACACGATGACGACGAAAACTGGGACATAAGTGACGAAAACTGTGTCACGAGGTGACCGAAATTGCAGCATGAGGTCTAAAAACTGACGGAAACACCGGCAGTCGAGGCATTGTTACAATTCAAATTCGATAAGTAAATCCTACTGAAATAAGTTCAATAATAGCTGAATGGTTCGAATCGGTTTGAAAAAAATAAAACCATTTTTTTCGAACCGACGATACAACCCGTGTATAAATAACGGAAAACCGCGTGTACCTTATCAAGATGAGAATTTATCGATTTGTTTTTCGGTCCCAGGAATCGCAATAATTTTTGCATCGTGTATGCGAAGTTCTGTTTTTTGGCAAAATGTTTTCATTCGATCGCTTTTTCCTTCGGAATCACTTCAGAGAACCGGCCAATTTCATCGCCCGAAGTCGTTACTAAGATACAAGCGTCACTCCAATTTTCCCGGTCCCCGATATCTCGGTCCTTCCGCTATAAGTAACCGAGTAAAGAAAAGCAGCATCGGGAGTAGTTCCGATTTACAGTTGCCGTTGATAGCTGACCGGAATACCAGAAAGTAAGTGAAACCATCGGGGAGAGTTTCGGTCCATAGAAACGGCGTCGCCGTGGGCGGATGGGCAACGTCGGACGGAACAAAGTCGAGATAAGAAAAGTCGGCTTTGAACGAAGCTGGAAAAGAAAAGGAGAAAGACACGAGTGACATCGGCGGTGTCTGGGTCTCATGCCGCCTCCTCCATCGTGCGACTGCCGATGGCTGGTCACCGGCCCCTCCTTATCTGTTTCCGTGAAAGATCTTTCTTGTGCCAGTCACCGTCGGGTGTCCAACGACTGTACCGGTTACCTCATTCTTGCACCAAGTTTCTTATCGCTTTTAGAGGAGGCTGAACTGCACGGGCGACTCGTGACTGGACGAGAGACACCTTCGACTCTTTCGTGGCAATAAATAATCTAGAAACTAACCGTCATTCCGGCGAGGTGACGGAACCTCGCGTTATAGTGTCAGAGTCGGCGGTGAAGTAGCGCCGGCCAACCCGTCACAGATTGGCCACCTCACAGTGAATGACCAATGAAAGGCATTGGACGGAAAGGGATCAAAGTATGCCAACTAGGTATCTCTATGCTTTAAGAGCCAATCCTCGTACCGTTTACTCTTCAAGTGTTAGTAATGGTGATCGGGGTTGCTTGGCACACTGGACTTTCCAATATTACGAGCTCGTGTTGAAAACGGTAATTGGCCTGAGCTGTTAGGATTTCAATGTGAAACCATCTTTGGCGGGACTTGTAAGTGAAGAATGTACCCAATAAGCTTTACGGAAGTGCCCTCCAAAGATGTTTCGAAAATGTCGTCTCAAAAAGCGTTGTAGACCTATAAGGGGACTTAGAACAATCGAGCCTTGGACGGCTGCTGAGGCGCCAGAATCATCAGAGCCTGTCATTCATACACACTGAGAAAAAAATGACATAGTAAAAGCAACAATACTGACTTTTTACCATAAAAAATAGTTCCCATAGGGAACGTCTATATTTTATAGTTACGACTATGACAAAAAATCATCGTTGCTGCCCCAATTATGATTTGACCAATTGAATATGCACTATCAGAAACTATCTATGTAGACGTTCCCCCTGGGAACTCTACATTCGATATAGTGGGAAATACTATCCTTTTTCTCAGTGCTAAATTGCATAAGTTCCTGAAACTACAGGAAATGTTTTCATACGCAATTTTAGTAAGTATTTAGAATTTTTCTTTATTGACAAACTTTTAATTATAGGCAATTTGGTTGGTCGTACGACGACGAAATAAAAAAATTAGATAGCCTGATTTTAAAAAAATCCTCAAGTGACCCCGGTCTCTTCTGCGCGACTCGCACAGAACGGAGACGCAAGAGATAAAAGAGGCGAAAAGACGAACATAGGTGCGCCCGCTGTTCGTGATAGGATAGAGAACCGCCTCGCACCGCACCGCATATCTACAGCTCTCATTCAAGCCAATATCTATACCTGAACTAAAAGCGTTTATGCTCGCCGGGTCTGGGCAGCATAACGTGGGGGACCCGGACGACAGATCAGCGTCCGTTCCTTCTCCCGGCGCTCTTTCTTATCCTTGTTTTCTCTAGTCCTAGTTGCACGCACGACCGCGACTAGTTCGACATTAAATAATGTCTCTCCATCGGTGGGCTCGCCGATCGGACGTTCGAGAGACCACAAGAATGTGTCCTACACGCTCTCTCGTGTGACACGCGCCCGCGCGCGTCCAGACACAACAGGTCCGTCTGCGGACCTCCATTCTACCTCTGCTGTCGCTGCGATTTGTTCGATTTTTTTTTCGACTGAGATATGAAACGCGGTACCACAGATTTCTTCATTAGGATGAAATAAAATGACCCGGTGGGTAAAACAGTTGCTGGAATTTCGAATCGTTATTTCTTACGACTACACAGCGGTGTCGTGAAAACGTCAATTGGCGGAAGATACATTGTGCAAAAAGAAGGAAACGCTGGAAGAGGTTTTGTAGGAATCTACGCTTATCGACGATTTATTTCGCCGTGCGCGATAAACGTGGTACCGATGTTTATTTTCCACAAACGTTCATAATTATTTTCTTGATAATTTTAGAAAAATGTTTGGACATTTTAGAAAAATGTTTGGTCATTTTAGAAAAATGTTTGGTCATTTTAGAAAAATGTTTGGACATTTTAGAAAAATGTTTGGACATTTTAGAAAAATGTTTGGACATTTTAGAAAAATGTTTGGACATTTTAGAGAAATTTTTGGACATTTTAGAAAAATTTTTGGACATTTTAGAAAAATGTTTGGACATTTTAGAAAAATGTTTGGACATTTTAGAAAATGTTTGGACACTTAAGAAAAATTTTTGGACATTTTAGAAAAATGTTTGGACATTTTAGAAAAATGTTTGGACATTTATTTATTTCTTACGACTACACAGCGGTGTCGTGAAAACGTCAATTGGCGGAAGATACATTGTGCAAAAATAAGGAAACGCTGGAAGAGGTTTTGTAGGAATCTACGCTTATCGACGATTTATTTCGCCGTGCGCGGTAAACGTGGTACCGATGTTTATTTTCCACAAACGTTCATAATTATTTTCTTGATAATTTTAGAAAAATGTTTGGACATTTTAGAAAAATGTTTGGTAATTTTAGAAAAATGTTTGGTAATTTTAGAAAAATGTTTGGTAATTTTAGAAAAATGTTTGGTCATTTTAGAAAAATGTTTGGACATTTTAGAAAAATGTTTGGACATTTTAGAAAAATGTTTGGACATTTTAGAAAAATTTTTGGACATTTTAGAAAAATGTTTGTACATTTTACAATAATTTTTTTTGTAAATTATCAAAAACGAAATTGTGGAGGTTCGTGGACAAAAAAATTTTGTTAAGAGTGCACATCTTTTTTACTGCGTGCTCCTTTCCATTGTGCCTTGATAAAATAAAAAGACAAAACATCAACAGCGTCTGTATTTTTGTTTGTTTAGCGCGTATTGTGTTTACGACGTCGATGTCAACGCTCCGATTATACCTCGATGGGTAACTGTTTTACCATGAGAGGTCTTTAACATTGCTTTAACTAGAATTTTCGGAGAAAACTGTGCCTGCATCGTGTCCGAGGAATCCCGATGACTTCAACGAATATCCGTACGCCATTGGATGCTTGTTTTTGTTGGAGCCCCCCGACAAACCGCAGTGACTTCTCATACTTTATTATCGTGTGTATAAGTTACCGAATTTTATGACGCAATTGCAGACTTCTGAGAAAAGCGTTGAAGAGGTGGTGGACGAAATCTCCGGATACATCGCTGGCGCATATCGGGTGTGAGACTTTGCACAGTTTCGGGAATCACGGGACGGTGGGTGTTGGCTAAATAAATCATGAGGGAATTTTAACAGTATGCAGAGACGCGGCTGCCTGCTTCTTGTTTCTCCTCTTCCTGTACCTCTTTTATACTCAGCGGCAGTGGCGGCGAGAATTTCGGTGCGCTTGCGGCTGATAGCACCATGTGTCGAAGCGAACTTCCAGAATTAGAAAAGAGCCGGATCAACTGACGGGGCCGAGTCTCGGGTAGGAGGTATGGTGTGTATACCGAAACGTACACTTTCCTCGGTTTCCGATGAACCGCCGTAAGACTCCGGCGGCGTCCACGCAAACGCTTAAAGAAACGGTACTTCCGGCGAAAAAAAAATCCCCCACAATGGACGGAAAGTTAGAGGGGCACGAGCCAATGTCAAAAATGCTCGCCAGAAATCCAAGAACGGCATCGAAATAGGTAAGTTTCCGGTTTCTTGATTGGCAGAAGATCTATTTCCACCGAAATGCCGATTCTTGACGAATCCAGAGCAGAATTCAACATTTGGCTTTTGGAGTCCGTAATTCCTACCCTATTCTTTATATTGTAATGGAAACTTGACAGACTCCTACAATCCCTTAGAATGTAAGAAAAGTTGGGGGCACAAGACAGTGTCAAAAACGCTTGCCAGAAATCCAAGAACGGCATCGAAATAGGTAAATTTCCGGTTTCTTGATTGGCAGAAAATCTGTTTCCACCGAAATGCCGATTCTTGACGAATCCAGAGCAGACGTCAACATTTGGCTTTCGGAGCCCGTAATTCCTACCCTATTCACTATATTGCAATGGAAACTTGAAAGACTCCTACAATTCCCTAGAATGTAAGGAAAGTTGGGGACACAAGCCAGTGTTAGAAATGCTCGAAATCAATTTATGAATGACATCGAAATGTGTAAGTTTCTGGTTTCCTGTTTGCCAGAAGATCTATTTCCACCGAAATACCGATTCTTGACGAGACCACAGCAGACCCGCACATTTGGCTTTTAGAGCCCGTCATTCCTACCCTGTTCCCTATATCGCAATGGGAACTATATTGCAATGGAAACTTGACAGATTCCTACAGTCCCCTAGAATGTAAGGAAAGGTGGGGGCACAAGAAACTGTCAAAAGTGCTCCAAAGAAATTCACGAATGACCTCGAAATAGGTAAGTTTCTGGTTTCTCGATTGCCAAAGATTCGTTTCCACCGAAATACCGATTCTTGACAAGTCCACAGCAGACCCGAACATTTAGCTTCTAGTGCCTTATTCCTACCCTATTCCTACCCTAGTAATTCCTACGCTATTCCTTATATCGCAATGGGAACTTGACAGACCCCAACAATCTCCTACAACGTATGCAAAGTTAGGGGAGATCGAGCCACTGTCAAAAATGCTCGAAAGAAATTCATGAATGACATCGAAATAGGTAAGTTTCTGGTTTCTTGATTGCCAGAAGATCTATTTCCACCGAAATACCGATTCTTAACGAGTCCACAGCGGACCCGAATATTTGGCTTCTAGAGCCCGTCATTCCTACCCTATCCACTATATCACAATGGGATCATGACAGACTCCTTCCTCCCACCGCGTCGTATCGATTTCACTACGAACGACCCAAAAAATATTCGTTCCGCGCTGAGTAGCGCGTCTGCGAACATAGGAGTGAAACAATCATCATTGGTCTCCCTAGGGTCGACCGGCATCGGTGCCTTTAACGAAAGTGGTATCCAAGAACAATCCGGGAGTTCAAAGGCTAACGCGTGCGAATGCGATACCCCAACGATCGCATGCATGGAAACCTCGTAACAACCGGACATGCAAATTATATCCCCGTTACGACGGACAGACGGATGCACTTCGCGTACGTCGAGTGATTGAACATTCTATAATGAATTAGTATCTGATTAACGAGGCGGGAGGGTTGAGAGCCCGGTTGGCACGCTTCGGTGACCGGGAACGATTTCCCGTGCGTCTTGACGACTCCGTGCCTCGATGTGTATGCCCAACCCGGTTTCTCTTCCAGCTGGATCACCGAGCGAGAAGGAGCGAACAAATGACTACGGCTACAATGTAACTCACCGCCGGGCTAGCAGTTCCCCGTTTGCTCCGGTGACCGTGCCGAGACTAACAACGACTTTCCTAGGCCCCCGAGACGCGAATTACCCAAGAACCGCGAAGCACTCCGTTACAGAACAACGAACGGGTGTAACGAACAACCGGACGAATTTATATCGGCGATGGTTGGAAAAGGATCCGAGAAAATAATTCAAGAGGCGAGACCGGTAGCCCACCGGTATGGCCATTAATCACCCGATCTCGCGGAATAAACCGAGCTCCTCGTCGGGCATAAGTTTAACAGACGCCATAAATATTGCGGTGTATATACGATTCACAAATGAGGCAGATTTATACCTAATCTTCCGAATCTACTTGTACATAAATATTTTCTCTATGTTCGACTGCATGCGCACGACGGAGCAGGGAGTTTCTCACCGGGTTATGTACAAATACTCCTGGACCAACATTTGTCATTTAATTCCAGGGATAGACCGTGTGTATCACGGATAGAGTTATAAACCCGTAGGTTTCGAATTGTGGAATGGAGCGGTCACGAGTGGTCGACGACGAACGCCAGACGGAAATCGCGGATTGAGCAACTATCGCTTACTTCGGTGGGTCGACACCGGAGCCGGGTCTGGTTTGTTCGCGCGATAGAGCAACTAGTCCCCTGTGACTCGGGACCGTGATACAAGACTTCGAGGCTGGTTAACCAGACTCATAACTGTATAATAGCTGTCGGAAAATGTCGATCAAACGTGCTTTTCCCATGTTAAGAGTCATTGGCTCGGCGACTGCGCGCACTCTAATGCTTCCAACAGCCTGTCGTCTCTCGGTGAGTGTGCGACTATCGTCGGGCTGACGGTGAAGGCTGTCGCAAGAGCAAGACTCGTTCACCTATTTTTTTTTCTTTTTTTTCTCTTATATCGTAATTAAATCTGCAGCTTTTCGTGTACTTCTGATATTTTGGGAGAATGTGCGTTGACGAATTATTAAGGAGGGAGTCTCGCTGCGCGCTTACTTCGCATAAGTTCGACAACAATGAGAAAAATTGCAAGTACCTCCTGATGGTGTACAAATCTGAAAAAAATCATGTATACTAAAGGTACTGAGAAGATTAATTTAGCACAAGATTATTAACAAATTCATCAAAAGATTAATTGGTTAACAAATTACCCGGCAACAAAACTTTTTTTTTATGAAAATGATTCGTTTATTTTTCTGAATACGTATGCATTTTTTCAGATTTTTAATTAGTCGTTGATTTTTGTTCTATAAAAAAAATAAAAAATCAACGATTACTTAAAAATCTGAAAAAATTCATACGTATTCAGAAAAATAAACGAATCATTTAAA
>JAPYZD010002535.1:0-15604 GCA_030522725.1 Ichneumoninae sp. B BG-2022a | reverse complement strand
GTATGAATTTTTTCAGATTTTTATAACATTGGGAAGTGTTTGCAATTCTTGCCCGAATTTCTCGAATTTAGACAAAATGAACACCACTCGCTCCAACCTTCTTAAAAAAAAAAAAATTAAAGCATGAAAAATAATTTTAATACCTTACCCCGCCCTTAAGTTTAAGGCCGGGGCAACGAGCGTCTGTTCTCGCCTCAACGAGACCCTGGGAAGGCTGGACCGGAAGTCGGTCGGAAGGTGTCGACTGCACTGTGAGATTCTCCCCGGATGTCTCGGCTGCAGGCTGATAGAGCGCGACCGGGACGGAAGCGAAGTTTGTCTCTTCAGCGATCGAGTCCCGATCGACAGGATCGACGCTCCGCAGCGCAGTCCAGGAAGATCATCCGGCAGCGAGCCGAGACGAATCGGAGATCGGCAAAACGCTGACGAAGCTGAACTGACGATGTTCAAGAATTCCGGATTCTCTCCAGTCGACGAGGAATCGCGGATCGTTGGGAGCCGCGCGGAAGGAGCCGCGATTGAGACGCAGCCGGAGGATGTCTTGGTACGTCCATCCGACGTCGACCTGGGAGCTTCCGATCGGAAATACGTCGAGCAGTCCATCGAGCCGGGTCGGAACGCAGCGTCGAACCGCTCGAGTGAAGACATAGTCGGTGAAGCGGCGTGCGGATGCAACACTCCGTTCGACGACGAAGTTCGCCAACGGGAAGAAGACGACGAAGACGAAGGTTCCGAGCCAAAAAATCATCCACGGGAACGGTCGTTGAATCGCTCGAACGGAAATGCAGTCGCTGACGATGGAGGCGACTGCGACGATGAGTTCGATGGAACGTCAGGGAATGAAGAAAGCAACGAAGCTACGGATCGGGACAATGTTGAGGATTTGGCCCGAAGAAAATCGTCGATTCGCTCGAATGGCAATGTTGAGGATTTGGCCCGAGGAGAATCGGCGATTCGCTCGAATGGCAATGTTGAGGATTTGGCCGGCCGAGAATCGGCGATGCGGTCGAATGGAAATCTGACCGAGGATCAGAAATGCACCTGCAGTGTCTCTTTCGATTCCACTGTGGATCTTTGCGATCGCGCGATTGAGGCGGATCTTCGAGCTTCCGGTATCGCCGATTCGCACGAAGAGGTCGCTGAGGCGGCGCTCGAAGACGCTGGAAAGGACCGAAGAGCGCAGCTCCGGCGGACTTCGAGTGGCTCCTTTTTTATTCTGAAAAAATGTCAGCCTGACGTCCCGACGGACAATCGGCTGGGTAAAATCGCCTGCGTGTGTTCATCGGATTGCACCTACCCGAACGGAAGTACCGCAGAACATCAAGTTGAGGAATGCGACTCAAAGTGCTCGTGCGATTCCTGTGGTCGCGAAGATGAACGGAGGCTGTTGAAGAAAACGGAAATCGTACGAATGTCTTCGTTACTGAAGCGACGCACCGAGACTTTGGATTCGGCTGCCCAGGAGCTTCCGGTAACAAATTCGACCCAGAGAAACGGAGCTTTGATGTCCGCGAGCGATGAACTGCAGCGCGGCTGCGGGAATGGTAATAAAGATGAGGAATGCGACTCCAAGTGCTCGTGCGATTCCTGTGGTCGCGAAGATGAACCGAGGGTGTTGAAGAAAACGGAAATCGTACGAATGTCATCGTTACTGAAGCGACGCATCGAAAACTTGGATTCAGGTCTTCAGGACTCTCCGGATCAAAACTTGAGCCAGAAGAACGATGCTTTGGCTTCCGGGAGTGACGAGTTCCAGTGTGGTTGCCCGAAAGCTCAATCCAGTGGCTTCCGGTCTCAGGATCTCGAATTTCGCCGAGGAATATCCATGAAGTCCGATACACGGTTGGAGACCAACGCAACTAAAACTATGCTGTATGTTGAAGCTGCTTCTCAGCGAGCTCAGCCAGATCGTGGTTCAGCGGTTCAGCAAGCAACCTCAGCTACGAGAAACTTATCTTCCGAAGAGCATCCGGTTGTCTCGGCTCGGCTGTTCCTCAATAACGCAACTAAGATGATGTCGTTTGAAGCTGCTTCTCAGCGAGCTCAGCCAGATCGTTGTTCAGCGGTTCAGCAAGCAAGCTCAGCTACGAACAAATGCTCGAGAAACTTATCTTCCGAAGAGCATCCGGTTGTTCCGGCTCGGCTGTCCCTCAATAACGCAACTAAGACGATGTCGTTTATCGAAGCTGATTCTCTGCGAGTTCAGCCAGGCCGAGGTTCAGCGGTTCAGCAAGCGAGCTCAGCCACGAACAAATGCTCGAGAAACTTATCTTCCGAAGAGCATCCGGTTGTTTCGACTCGGCTGTTCCTCAATAACGCAACTAAGATGATGTCGTTTACTGAAGCTGACTCGCAGCGAGCTCAGCCAGATCGTGGTTCAGCGGTTCAGCAAGCGAGCTCAGCCGCGAACAAATGCTCGAGAAACTTATCTTCCGAAGAGCATCCGGTTGTTTCGACTCGGCTGTCCCTCAATAACGCAACTAATATGATGTCGTTTATTGAAGCTACTTCTGAGCGAGCTCAGCGAGCTCAGCCAGATCGTAGTTCAGCGGTTCAGCAAGCAAGCTCAGCTACGAGAAACTTATCGTCGGAAGAGCATCCGGTTGTTTCGACTCGGCTGCCCCTCAATAACGCAACTAAGACGATGTCATTTGTTGAAGCTGATTCTCAGCGAGCTCAGCGATCTCAGCCACATCGTAGTTCAGCGGTTCAGCAAACAAGCTCATCCACGAACAAACGCCCCAGAAACTTATCTGCCGAACAGCAACCGGTTGTTTCGACTCGGCTGTCCCTCAATAACGCAACTAAGACGATGTCGTTTATCGAAGCTGATTCGCAGCGAGTTCAGCCAGACCGTGGTTCAGCGGTTCAGCAAGCAAGCTCAGCCACGACCAAACGCCCCAGAAACGGGCAACTGAATGTCCCAACGGACAATCAGCTGCACATAGCCGCTTGCGCGTGTCCTTCGGATTGCACCTGCCCGAACAGAATAACCAAAGAAAAACAACCTGCAGAATGCGACTCGCAGTGCTCGTGCGACACTTGTCATCAAGAAGATGAATCGAGGCCGTTGAAAAAAACCGAAACCATACGAATGTCCTCGTTACTGAGGCGACACACCGAGACCTTGGGTTCGGCGGTCCAGGACCCTGCGGATCCAACTTCGACCCCGAAGAACGGAGCTTCTTTGGCATCCGCGAGTGACGAATTTCAGGGCGACACTTGTCATCAAGAAGATGAATCGAGGCCATTGAAAAAAACCGAAACCATACGAATGTCCTCGTTACTAAGGCGACACACCGAGACC
Source organism: Ichneumoninae sp. B BG-2022a (assembly GCA_030522725.1). Classification (NCBI taxonomy): domain Eukaryota; kingdom Metazoa; phylum Arthropoda; class Insecta; order Hymenoptera; family Ichneumonidae; species Ichneumoninae sp. B BG-2022a. The sequence goes on along the minus strand of JAPYZD010002535.1, from coordinate 12,297 downwards.
TTGGATTCGGCTGTCCAGGACCCTGCGGATCCAACTTCGACCCCGAAGAACGGAGCTTTTTTGGTATCCGCTAGTGACGAATTTCAGCGCGGATGCACGAAAGCTCGAACCAGTTCAAACTCCAGCTTCCACGCTCAGGATCTCGAACTTCAGGAAGAACCATCAATGAAGTCCAACTCACCGTTGGAGACCAACGCACCTAAAACGATGACGTTTATCGAATCCGAATCACCGCCTGCTCAGCCAGATCGTGATTCGGCCGTTCAGCGACCAACCTCAGCCACGACCAAATCCCGGAGAAACGTGTCTTCAGAAAAGCGGCTTTCCAGGCCCAAGGGCCAGAGGATCAACATATCGATAGAAGTCTGCCCGGGGTCGGAGTCCTCGAGCGAACAGACCCGAAGAAACGATCGCGACGAACTCGAAGTTCGCAGAGACGCGACTTCCTTCCTGAAGCCCCGACATCATTCCGTTGAGCCTCAGCATTTTGAGAGACATGTTCTTCGGCAAGCTGGCAAAGATACCGGCGGCGAATTTCTAGGACAGCGAGGCTCTACGGACACTGGAGTCCATTCACCCCGACCGCTGGAAACCCGCGACTATCTGCAGCCCTTCAGGCCACCTTGGAGCATGAGAAATCTGATCGTTTACGGGACGTCGAGGACATGCGGAAGACGCTCCATCGGGATGGACGGTCGATCGGCGGGCCAGGGCGGGAGGCGAAGAGGCGATAGCTGCGTGACGAAAAATCGTCACGGCTCGATTCGGCGAGCCAACGATCAGGAAGAAATGCCCGAAGACTCCTCGCGACTGACGTCGAAGTCCGATGCGTTTTCCGCTTCGGGCTTGCGGAAAAACGTTGGTCACGCTCTCTCAGCGAGCTCCGTGGACAGAATGAAGCATCTCATAAGAACGAAGCTTCGCAGGATGCTGCTGGAGCGCGACAAAGCCACGAACACCCCGAAGACGACGTTGACGAACAAGAAATACCGCGTCAGCGTGCCTGGCGGAAAGACCGAGCGTTCGCTCTTCGGACGACAACCCTGTCGCACCATATGGGAATCTCGCAGCGCATCCGATTCGGTCCGCACGTCGAGGTCTTTCACTAGCGACGATTACACGAAGTCGGTTGCGATAAGCGAGCGGGAGAAGGCGAGGAAGCTTTTTCGCTCCACCGGAAACCCGAGCGTCTCGACCTCGAGATCTCAAGACTGTCGCGCGTATCGTCGCTTCGATGGCGTGAATTCGTCGCGGAACTCGGACGAGCGTGCACCGGAAGTCGATTCGGAGACCGATTTTCAGAGACTCGCTGGAGGAAGCGATTTTGGCTCGATGAGGGAGCGTCACGAAAACTTGCATTGGTCCGAAAAGAAGGAAAATCAATGTGCGCGGCGGAGTAAAAATGGCGGATTCGATCAGAAATTTATGAATCACAGTCGCAAAGAAATTCCGGACGTAATCGGGGATTCTACGGCGGGAAACTGGTGTGACGCTTCTGACAAAAAAATCTCCAATGCGGAACTTGCGGAATTCCACGGAATTCTACGGGTCGCGGGGAACGATTCGGAGACCTATTTTCCGAGACTCGCTGGAGGAAGCGATTTCGGCTCGAAGAAGAAGCCTCACGAAATGTCCGGAAAAAGGGAAAATCAATGTGCGCGGCAGAATAAAAATGGCGGATTCGATGAGAAATTTATGAATCACAATCGCAAAGAAGTTCCGGAAGAAATCGGTGATTCTTCGGCGAAAAACTCATGCGACGCTTCCGGCAAAAAAATCTCCGATGCAAAATCTGCGGAACTCCACGGAATTCTACGGACTGCGGGGAACGAGCGTGCACCGGAAGTCGATTCGGAGACCGATTTTCCGAGACTCGCTGGAGGAAGCGATTTCGGCTCGAAGAGGAAGCGTCACGAAAATATGCATTGGTCCGGAAAAAGGGAAAATCAATGTGCGTGGCAGAATAACAATGGCGGATTCGATGAGAAATTTATCAATAGCCGTCGCAAAGAAGTTCCGGAAGTAATCGGGGATTCTTCGGCGCGAAACTCGTGCGACGCGTCTGGCAAAAAAGTCCTCGATGAATCTTCGGAATTCCACGGAAAGCTCGACTGGTCCGGCAATTCGACGTCGCGACACATCTGCCTCTTCGAGTTCGATCGGTTAGTCTCGTCGAACGATGAGACGGAATCGGCGGGCTGTTGTCGCTCGCCCCGGAAGACGCGCTTACCGGAAGTCCGAAGAACTCCGAGGCGGAACGTCGACGCGCACCCTAAAAAATTGATCGTTTCGCGGGCGCACGACTCGCATCTTTCAGCACCTCGGGACAAATCCGCGATGAGCGATAGCTCCAGTACGCCGAATAACGTTGGCGTTAGTGGAGTTCGTCGGATCGAGGCTTTCGGTAATATCGATCAGGATCTCAGAAAAAAATTATCGCAGTACGTGAGCCTTTGCAAAAACGTTAAGTATTCGTTGCTGAAGAGGCTGCGACCCGACGACATATACGAGGTCAGCAGGACGTCGATTCCCTGCTGCGATCGATATAAGTTCGGCGACACGTGACCCAATTTTCTGGGAAACGGGTCGGATTCGATTTCATATTTTTTTCTTTTTTTTCAGCTTTTTTACGTAATTTTTGACGAGCTTGTTTTTCTTCGAATGATGATTATGAAAAAAGGGGTTTATATACGTCGCTCTTGTACGTGGCCGCCAAAGGGGCTGACGCAACACGCTGGCATCGATTCGGTCGGGCTTTTGTTGTCCATCGCGTAGACCATTATGCGAGCCACCCCCGTCGTCGAACAGCAGCGATACAACTTAACTATCGCGACAAACGCCCCCCGGAGCGGACTCAATTAGGAAGCAAATATGACACCCGCCGATCAGAGCGCCGATAAAAATCGATGGAAGTTGGCTGTAAGAGAGAATAGAAAAATACACACCTTGCTGCTGAGATGATTGTATTTTTTTTGTCTCTAGACATAGGTCGCTCGCTATCGACCTGAAAATACGCGAAGAAAAATTGGTGGAAAGATTTTGGTAGTATTTATATTATAAATATTTATCATACTCATATTTAGATATTTATCGCGCAACACATATCAATATGTATGTGGTGTATTGTACGGATTGTGGCAAATTTTGAACACGTAAAAAATGTGCACAGTAAAAAAGTGTATACTTTTTACAATTTAATTGTCCATAAAGGTCCATAATTTTTTATTTATTAATTTTTCGATCGCACCAACCGGCTCTAATTTTACAAACAAAAGTGCAATCTAAGGTTTTTACTGGCACGAGGAATAAAGTGAGAGGTTTGTACATTCAAAACTGGACAAATGAGATTGTCACTTATTTAACAACATTATTTTTTAAAACTAATTTTTAGGAAACTACGTATTCAGATTTTACAAAATTATTGTTTCCTGTGTGTATAGAAGTATTTATAATACAAAAATCGCTGAAATCTTACCGTCTATTTTTTTTTATGTAACTAATTCTGTCGCTGTATTTCATTTTTACTTGTTTCAATGTTCGGAATGAATTTATTTGCGTCACAGTGGCCCGTTTACGGAGCCGCAGAGTCTTACAACAAATCGTACTCTCGGGAATTGATTTGCAATTGCCGAGCGACCCTCCAATCACTTCGTCCCTGTAATGAAATTCTCGAGGGCAGAGTGAGGGAAGCGAAGATATATTCGTCTTTCGACGGTATTAGCGTGCTCTGCAATTACGAAATTTGCAACTTGCAGCCCGGATTAGATGACAAGTTAATAGAAATAAACAAGTCTTTCCCGCCGAGAGACTATACCTAAATCCGAGATATTTGGGGCGAAGCCGAGAAGCATTTGGGATATTTTAAAGACCCATTAACCTAGATATTTTTTTTATAAAAAAGAAGAAAATCATATATTACCCAAGGAAACAAGTCTGCAAAAAAATTAACTGAAGACTATGCAGAAAATAGTGATACACAATTCAAAAATAAAAATGTAATTTTTAATCATATTTATCAATTGAGCAAAAATAATCGAGGAAACAGCGCCGAGTCTCCCACTTTACAAAATATGAACGAAAGTACTTTACGAAATTTGCAACTGCAGACCGGATTAGATGAGAACGTAACAGAAATTAACAAGTCTTTCCCGCCGAGAGACGATAAGGAAATCTGAGAAGTATTTGAGATATTTTAAAGATCCATTAACCTAGATGTATTTTTAAATAAAAAAGAAGAAAATCAGATATTAGCCAAGGAAACAGTTCTAAAAAAATAATTAATTGAAGACTATGCAGAAAATTGTGATACACAATTCAAAAATAAAAAATTAATTTTTAATCATATTTATCAATTGAACGAAAATCGAGGGAAGAGGGAGAACGCCGAGTCTCCTACTTTACAAAATACGAACGAAAGTACTGTACGAAATTTGTAACTGCATCCCGGATTAGATGACAAGATGACAGAAATAAACAAGTCTTTCACATCGAGAGACGATAACGAAATCCGAGATATTTGGGGCGAAGCCGAGACCGTTTCGAAGATAAGGCATTACTTCGGAGGCATCGAGCCCGCGAGAGCAGCATCCGTCCCCACGGTTTGCCAGGATCGATATTTCCTGGCAACCGCGGAGGGTGCCTACCCCGCTGACGACTCTCTGTGTTTGCAACAATGCGAGTTAGCTCCTAACGTCTAGCGATGGACTCGAACAGCCGATGGCTTACCGAGATCATTTATCAAAATTTCGGCGATCCGACGAATCATCATCCTCCCGTCGATGAAGCTATGTGCGAAAATATATATATTTTTTTTTCATCTCCGGAGCTCCAAATTATAAAAATATTATTGCATAAATATAAATATAAATATAAATATAAATATAAATATAAATATAAATATAAATATAAATATAAATATAAATATAAATATAAGCTCTTATACCGAAAAAAAAAATTGTTTGCGGGCTGCCGAAGAAAAAAATGTTTGTTTCAATTTTACTTTAAATTCTTACAATTCCATATGATATTGAAACAACGATGGCAAGACTGTCAAGGTGACATTTCATCGTTTCATTCCGATATAAAATTGTACAAATCGAAAGTGGAAATGAAACGACATGTTTGTTTTTTTTGGGCACTCCACAAGCAAATTTTACTTGAATCAGTGATCTTTTTTTTCTATTCAACGTCTAGCGATAGACTCGAACAGAGATCGCTTATCAAGATTTCGGCGATACGACGTATCATCATCCTTTCATCGATGAAGCTATGTGCCATGATATATAGATTTTTCTCATCTCTGGAGCTCCAATCTATAAATATATTATCCATGTATTTTTATGTAAATATAAATAGTCGGAGTAAAAATATTTTTAAGATCGGATTCACATAATTTTCTATGCATTTCTTGCGAGAGATAATCGAGTCGATGGGCGATAAGGTTCGAAGTTGCTCGAATCTCCGTGCACATGTAACGTTGCGGGCCGATTAAATCCCTCGCTAGAGTTATCCCCAAAACGATGGGTACAGCTCTGGCAAGCCACACTCCTCGAAAGACTCCTCTTTAAGCGATGAAGGCTTAAAGAGCGTTTATCATCCCCTAACGTCCGCGGCCACCCGCATGTCTCCCTCGCCATCATTCAATGACTTTTATTTTATATGTATGTTTATTTTAAAACGTAACAACCCGATAAGGTTATACGAGGACAAGAATGAAAAGGAAAATATTTTTCTGCGATGTTTAGAAAAAAAAAATTAATTATAACACTTTTCTGGGATAAAACTATAACGATTTTTATAAACGAAGCTTATAGAAATGTTTCGCTCTGATTATTCATAGATCTTTCCGAAACTTGCTTTTAATTTGGCCGGATAAAAAAAAACCGACCATTCATATTCACTTATATCAGCGTTTTCGATTGCTGGACTCATTATCGATGTCGGAACGTCGTTGGTAAATTGATTTCCGTCGAATCATTGTTATTATCAGTGTACGGTCTTGAAAGATAAGCAATAGAATCTATTTAGGCTCTATTCGTCTATTCTTTATTAAAAAAAATGGGTTAAAAATATAATAATTATTATAAGCGAAACTTATCCAAACGTTGAACGATTTTTAGGAATAACGACCTGAGCATCCAAATACTTATATCAGCATTCTCGATTGTTATACTCATTATCGGTGTCGAAACGTCGTTAGTACATTTATTTCCGTTAAGTCATTCTTATTATCCCTGTACAGTGTTAACGAGCCCCAAATATTTATAAAAAATATAATAACAAAACTTTTTTGGAATAAAAATATTATAATAATTATGAGCAAAGCCTATCCCAATTTTTCGCTCGGATTATTTATAGATCTTTCGAATCGTGGTTTTAATTTAGCGGGTTAAAAAAAATGCTACGCGGTTGAACGATCGTTAGGAATAACGAATCGAGCATCCAAATACACTTATATCAGCGTCCACGATTGTTATACTCGTTATCGATGTCAAAACGTCGTTAGTAAATTTATTTCCGTTAAATCATTGTTATTATCAATGTACCGTGATGAAACAGACCCCACGTAGGGCTTAAAGAGCCCCAAATATTTATAAAAAATATAATAATAACACTTTTTTGGGATAAAAAATATTACGATAATTATGCGCAAAGCTTATCATAATTTTTCGTTCGGATTATTTATAGATCTTTCGAATCGTGGTTTTAATTTAGCGGGATAAAAAAAATGCTACGGGGTTGAACGATCGTTAGGAATAACGAACCGAGCATCCAAATACACTTATATCAGCGTCCGCGATTGTTATACTCATTATCGATGTCAAAACGTCGTTAGTAAATTTATTTCCGTTAAATCATTGTTATTATCACTGTACAGTGATGAAACAGACCCCGCCTAGGGTCGATCCGAAAAGGGGTTACTCGTCGTCCCATTGGTCAGTGATATCGATGCGTCGAGAGGCTCGGGCCAATGGCGAAGAGGAGCTGATACGCGCTGGCGCCGAACCCCCGTGTCGAACTTTACGAAACCACCGACGTACCGACGTCGACGACGTTCTTCGTCGCGTACCCCGCGCTTTCGAACCCACTCCGCGACGTATCCCTATCTGGACTAATTATTGGTGAGTTTGTAATGTTTCTTCAAGATTTTTTTTTCTTTCATTTTAACAATTCAACGTACTTGTACAATCGGCTTGTTATCTTTTCGTACATATTTTTTCCTCCCGAAAATGTGACCTCCAAGGGGAGCAATACAGAAAAATCGATCGAGCTCCCTTCGTCCTCGCGAATCGTGTAACGCGCTGCCCCGTTTCGTTATTTTTTGGTGACAAATAATTTTTTTCGCTCAATTTGTTACTCGAATCGTTATCGTGAAGAGAAGAGAGTTGGATCGGAGTTCCTGGTTATCGCTGGAAAAAAAATGTGTTAATTCGATCGAGTGCTGATCGGCGATTGTGCGAGTGTTAATGGATTTCTCGTCTAAAGTGTAAAGGAATGGTTTTTTTTTGTATATTTTTTTTCCCATCGACGGAATGTCAGTCTGGCCTTGTGTCATCGATTCGGTAAGATTGCCATCATGATTCACGGAGATCGCTCGATTTTGGGGAGCTGCGACGATGTGCGGTTGCCGATCCAGTGGCGAAGATTTCGCAAATTTCGTAGTTCGGGCGGAAGTGCATTGTTATTAATGAAGATATTTCTTCGGATTCTTACTTGCAGAAATTTTGTTGGCGATCGAGACCAGAGCCAAACGCTGATAGCGTGTTATCGTTAATTACGCTGAAACGTTTTCGAATTTCAGTGAAATTTTTGGACGAAAATAAAGAATAAGCGATCTTCCTTTACGGAAATACGCGGTCACGTTGTTCGGGGCTTTATTGGAAAAATGCTGATGTGAATCATCAATATTCCGGCGTTGTAACGGATTTATGTTCCGGTCATGCGTGGAACCGATCGACCCGCAAAAAATTCGGTGCCGAGCGAAGCTATCATCGCGCGTTGAGTTCTTCGTGCGGAATCTGGCTCAGTCACTTCAAGCCCCGATAAAACGAAGTCGACAAATCGATACATAAGTCGGCCGACAAAATTACTATGATTTTTTTTTTTTTTCTTAAGCGCAACCTCGATTTGCACAAAATAGCCAAAGTTTGCAAAAAAAATCAAACCCGAATAAAATGAAGTCCAAAAATCTATACATTAGTCGGCCGACTAAGTTGCGATCGATTCTTTTTTTAAGCGCAACCTCAATTGTCACAAAATAGCGAAAGTTCGCAAAGAAGAAAAAAAAATCAAACCCCAGTAAAATGAAGTCCAAAAATCTATACATTAGTCGGCCGATTAAGTTGCGATCAATTCTTTTTTAAGCGCAAATTTCGTTTGTCACAAAATAGCGAAAGTTCGCGAAAAAGAAAAAAAATAAAGCCCCAGTAAAATGAAGTCTAAAAATCTATATATTAGTCAGCCGATTAAGTTGCGATAAATTCTTTTTTTAAGGTCAACCTCCTTTGTCACAAAATAGCCAAAGTTTGCAAAGAAAAAAAAAATCAACACCCAATAAAATGAAGTCCAGAAATCTATAGACAAGCCGGCCAATTAAGTTGCTTCAATTTTTTTTAAAGTGTAACCCTGTTTGTCACAAAATACCCAAAGTTTGTTAACAAAAAAACCATACATTTATCGTATTTAGCGATCTGCATAAGCCGATACATAGGCCGGACTATTAAATAGCTACTTTTTTTCTTTTTTAAGCGCAACCTCGATTTCCAAAAATAGACAAAGTTTGGAATTTAAAAAATCATAAATTTAGCATACTTGGCGATATTTTGCATTGTCACCGACTGCCCTTGTCGTTCAATACAAATTAGTAATTTACGCCCGTCGGCCCATCGCGGACTGTCTGCAGAGACAATGAAGAAAACGAAAAGCGCATCAGCCATTAAGAGGGTGGAAGCTTTAACGCACCGTCCGATCACCGTGACATTCCCATTACGCTGACGACTTCTTCCGACCCTCTTCCACGCATCCCGTTTGCACCCTCGTATTCTCGTGAAACACGTGACGTGCACTTTGTGCCCATTGTCGGTCACGTGCCATTTTAATATCCGAGGACTATTGCGTCACGTGTCGCGCCTCGATACGAATCGCTTTCCGACTAAAACATTCGTTCCTTCCTTTCGTATCGAAAATCAACGATAAGGTTTATTCTTGTCGGACATAAAAAAAGAGAAAAAAGATTAGGTCGATTACACATTCGTTCGTAATTTTTTTTTTAAGTATTCGATCTTGCGCGAATATTATGATTTTTTTATTTTTCACTAACTTTTCGTTATCGGGCAATGCGAGTGCATTTTCCGACGAATCACTAAACGAATCGCTTTCGGGCCTAAAACATCCGTTTCTTCCTTTCGTATCGAAAATCAACGATAAGGTCTATTCGTGCCGGACATACAAAAGCTGAAAAAAATTACGCCCAGTACACATTCGTTTGTTATAAAAAAGTATTCGCTCTTGTGCCGATATTATCATTTTTTGCTTCCTCATAGAGGAAGCTTTGTTTTGAGGAAAAAAACATTAAAATTTTAATGAAAACGTGTTCAGAATATTCCAAAACGTCGAAAAATTACATTTAAAAACAATGTCAGAATACATGTGTGTGTGTGTGCGTGTATGTGTGTGCCAGGCCTGCAACATCCAACCGCCTATAACTCAAGAGCGGTTTTATCAATTGGATTGAAATTTGGCCTGTTTATTACAATTTCGGCAATAATTGAAAAATTCGTTCAGATTTTATCAGATTTTTGAAAAAAGTGTATTCGCGCTCTAGCTTTCGAAAATGTTGAGTTATCGCGCTGAAACTTTCTACAGAAGTAGACCAACATCAAGTAAGGTTCGCTATTGAATTTGGTAAGAATCGGTCGAGGGGTTTTGTGACATTTTCGATTCGAGTGTTATATATGTTCCGACGAGTCTTCACGACGCTTTCCGTCCCTCGAAGAAATTGTCCCGGGAGGGTCCGAGGATTAGGGGCCGATGGGTTGCCACTCCAAATAAACACTGCTACTACTTTAAATCAACCCCCGGGTTTATGTGCCGAAGCTCCACGCTACGGGATTCGTTTTATGTGACTGGGGTGCGCGTACATCCTGGTGTATATAACAAGAACCGCCCCGCAGACCTGTGCCGATAAATTGAACGAATTTTAAATTTTAAATTAAGAGAATGAACCATTAACGGAGTTCGAGTAAAAAAATCTTTACACGTAAGAGTCGATTAAGTTGGATTTAACAAAATTTGTTACTTTATTAAATTTGTATATATCAAAAACCGCCTCTCGGAAGTTCACCAATAAATTGAAAGAATTAAAAATTTTTAATTGAAAGAATGAAACATTAACGGAGTTCGAGTAAAGAAATCTTTACACGTAAGAGTCGATTAATTCGGATTAAAAAAAATGGTTTAATGTGAAATTTTTCACTAATATTTGCAGGGGCTGCGTAAGAACATCATCGTAGCGATAGAACAACTATAAGGAAGCCCAATAATTTTAAAATGTCCGGATTCGCGGCGGCGGGTCTCGGGGCCTTCGACTCGTTAAAGTCGAAAGCCACGCAAAAACTATCGGGGTAAGAGAAGCTCTACGATTAATTTAGATGAAAAACGATTGGGGTGGAAAATGGGCCATTTTTTTCGGCCGCGAAGCTAAAGAAATCTGCGGCAAATTTAATCTTTGGAAAGTCTCAGTCAATTTATAAGAATTTTTCTTAGATATGGTAGAAATATGAAAGAAATTCTTGGAGAATCTCTTTCCTGTCATAAGTGACGCCCTGGTGCCCTATCACTAGGGGAGAGCGGGGCAAAGTGGGACAGTGAGGGCAAAACTCAATTTTGCAAATAATTTTTGGATGCCCTATTTTGACCCGACGATACATCAGGATTTTCAACGACGTTTTATCCCACTGACCACCATTGACACCATCCAAAAGTTACTCGAAAATTACATTTTGTCTCATTATCCCCTTTTGCCCCCCTGTGACACTTTGCCCGCGCTCTTCCCAATGTACTATGGTAATTTTTCTTAGAGGATCCCTACACCCAGAAAAATAATTTATTTGATTTAAATTGATTTATTTGATTTAAATCGATTTATTTGATTTAAATTGATTTATTTGATTTAAATTGATTTATTTTATTTGAATTGATTTATTTGATTTAAATAAATATTTATTTAATTCAAATAAATATTTTACTTAAACCAAATAAACGGTGGCCGTCAAGTAAATTATTTTTCTGGGTGTAGTTATTACATCCTTCTCTGAGTGTAGCAAAGTTTCTGAGATGCAAAACACAGTCGTTACACCTTGATCAAATTTAGTCTAACGCAGATATCTTCAGGTTCATTTTTCGGCCACCCAAATCGCCAAAAAAAACCCAAATCGCGACCAGCTCCGGAAAATTAAATTTGAGTCCTACGGCAGGCTAAGACCGAGAAGAAGCAATGCCGGTTACGAAGAATTCGAGATGCCTCCGAACGACGGGATCAGCAAAGACAACATGGGATTCGAGGACGAGAGAGGATACAGCGGTGGGGCGTCTTTCGACTCGTTACCGGAACCGGAAAGGCCGCCCTTGCGTCACATCGATACGTACTGTATGCCCGAGTGCCCTTGTCTATCCAAGAGGTACACGATAGCAATGCTCGCTTGCGTAGGTGAGAAAAAAACAAACGAAAACAAACAAACAAAAAAACAGATTCTTGATCGTATTCTTATATTTATTTATTTATTATTTAGTTTACGGGATAAACTCTTTTACATACAATATTAAAAATACATCAGTATATTGATAAATTATGAAAATATCTCTACTATTTGAATAATATCACCAGATCGCATCTTAATATATAATAAATAGACAAATATATTTCATTAGTTCATTTTAACATTAATAACCACCATACTGGTTATTTGCCTTTGGTTGCCTGATTATTTTGGAATACAATCACTCAAAGATAAGAATTCGCCGCCCAACAGCTGCTTTGAACTCACCGACCGATAGTTCGAAGTTAAGGAGGGAGTCTCGCTGCGCGCTGACTTCGCATCAGTTCGACAAAAAAATTCATACGTATTCAGAAAAAGAAACGAATAATTTTCATTAAAAAAAAAAGTTTTATTGCCGGGTAATTTGTTAACCAATTAATTCTTGATGAATTTGTTAATAACATTTTGCAATTATTATTATGCAAAATTAATCTTGTCAGTACCTTTAGTATACATGATTTTTTTCAGATTTTTACACCAT
>JAPYZD010002534.1:0-17448 GCA_030522725.1 Ichneumoninae sp. B BG-2022a | reverse complement strand
TTTTGAAAACTCAGCTATGAGGTGATTGCATGGCCATAAGGTGATGTCTATAATGTTGCTCACTTCATATCCGATGCGTCCGATCATGCGCAGCATTGCGCAGCCGCTTGTTACAATTGACCCGTGTTACTTTTGTCCCCAGTCTCCCCTACTCGCCCTCAAATCGCATCGTTTCCTTATACCAATATCACTTTGTCATCGTTGTGCTGAATTTACATCCGATTACGACAAAAAAACAAATACAAACACCTCTCATTCTTATCTCGGGAAGTCACTCGGAAACCTGAAGAACTTCTTTTTTCTTTTTTTTTTGTTCAATGAATATACCGCGGAATGTTTCCGACGATAAGGGAGAGATAGTGGCAGCAGTATCCGGCGGAATGGGCCGCGCTGCGTTTCGCGATTCAGCGCGAATCCGGCAGGCTCGCCACTCCACATAATCCAAAAAGTTTTACTTCCGGGACTTATCTACTCCAGCGCGACCGAGGATGCTCCGCAGCTTGCCGACCTCGTTCTCTCATATCCGCGTACACGTCGACACGTACGCTAACTTATCTTTTCGAGTTTCCTCGGGAAGACAAGTTCCGCAGCTGCGAATGGAACGACAAACACTCCGCGAGCATCTTGCGGATGACGAGGAGGATTGAGAAAGAGTGTCGTACTCTGTACGCTGCCGATACATCGAGGGACCGACGAAGATGTATTCTCGATGCGGCAGAAGTTGTTGAATTGCGAAATAATAATTTTCAGAAAAAACATCAAGTTTAAAAAAAAAGTCAATGCTATTTTTGCAATTTACGTTAAAGAATCGATTATACACCTCGCACAATAGAGAATTTCAGCTTTTTTAATAAAAATTTGAGATTTATATCTGGCACGGATAATGTCCGGAAAACCCTGACTTTATGAAAATCCGGGCCATGAGAAAGCTGCGAACTATCGCTCTAAAAATGGTGACAAATTTCCATTCCACCAAAATTCCAAAAAATTGTGACACTCTCCACTGAAAATGCATTGTACATAGGCAACCGCCGGATTCTCAAGTTAAGACTTCATCTTGGTCAGGGGCAGTATTGAGAAATCGATTATACACCTCGCAAAAAGGAGAATTTTTAATAAAATAAATTTTTTTAAATAAAAATTTCAGAAATTTACCTCGGGCCCCCGTAAGTTCCAGAAAAACCTGACAGGGCCCTGCCGAAGCCCCGGAGAATAGTTTGGGGCAATAGCTTCCAAAAGGTATTAGCTAATTAGCTAGTTATTATCTTATTAGCTGTAGCTAATTTTAGGGCAATAGCTGTAAAATTTGTTACCATTTGTTTTTTTTGTCATTAGTTGTATATGATGGAGAATGCAATGTACACAGGCAACGTACGCGTTCTCAAGCCACGACTGCATCTTGGTCATCGACAGTAATTCTCTCATCGCTCCTAGTACAGCCATAACGTATTCCAGCCATCGCCAGCCGCCCTTCCATCGTCCATCGCTTCACTCGCTTGAGCGCTCCTTCGGGAGGGTTTATTCCCGAACGACGTTTCGTCCACGATCGGAGATGGAATATATTCCAACTCCGCGAGATCGAACAGCAAACCATCTTCCTAACATCGGAAGAAATTACTTCCGCTCTGAAGGACGCAACATTTTTTAAGCAACACGCATGCGCTACCACACATTTGAACATATCATAGACTGTCGCTTGTGATTATACTACAAATGCCAATACAATAAAACCCACTTAATTTTTTTTTATTTACCGTTTCTTCCAAAAGGTACCATTACTCCGAGGAGAAGAACACGGAAGACTACAACCGAACCAGCCCCGTAGAACTGCGCCGTCAATAGCTAGTGCCGATATAGGTGGTGATCATCTTACAAAAGCCAATAAAATGAAACTCGTTTCAATTTTTTATTTACCATTTCTTCCAAAAGGTACCATTACTCCGATGAGAAGGACACGGAAGACTACAACCGAACAACTTCGGTGGAATTGCGCGGTCAATAGCTAGCGCTGATATAACTGGTAATCATCTTCGAAATGCAAATAAAATGAAGCTCATTTCAATTTTTTATTTACCACTTCTTCCAAAAGGTACCATTGCTCCGATCAGAAGAACACGAAAGACTGCAATCGAACTGCGCCGTCAATAGCTAGCGCTGATATAGCTCGCGATGTTCTTACAAATGCCAATAATATCCAGCTCATTTCAATTTTTTATTTACCATTTCTTCCAAAAGGTACCATTACTCCGATGAGAAGAACACGGAAGACTACAACCGAACAAGCCCCGGTAGAACCCCGCGGTCAATAGCTACCGCTGATATAAATTCAACACCGCGCGTGTTTGCACACAAGAAGATGGACTGGGTCCGTAGACAGGTGTGAACCGACGATGGTGTTCGGAGCTTGGCTCGAAGTGGTTGCACGTCGGTCAAAGCGTCTGCGAGTACCGGCAGGACAGACGATCCAGGAGTGGCGGAAGCACGAGTGAAAAAGGACGAGGCGAAGGGTAGACTGGAAGATTATAGGCACGTATTGGCGCATCGGCCCCCTGGGCTCAACCCCCCCCCCCCCTACGACGGTATAGGCGGGTATAAATGTAATCCAGAACCCAGACGTGACATACATAGTAGCCCGGTAGGACCTTCTCACTCGCTCGCGGCCGTTCTCCGAGAGACGAACGGTGAAAAGCAAGCGAGAGGGAGCCAGTGATCGTACGAAGAGGACGGAGGGACGGAGGAGAGAACGGGACGGAGAAGAGTGACTCTCTTTGGTCTGTCCCAAGGCGAACGATGCTGGGAGCGAACGAGGATCAACTCGCTTTCCGCCCGATGGTACGACCGATCGATTCTACTTTTTATTTCATTCCATTTTATTCCCTCCCTCCCGTTCTCGCGGCACTATTTTTCATCCCGTTTCGTCTCAACTTGGGACTGTTAAACTGCCGAAAAAAATGGCGAAAGGTGAAGAAGAGGTAATCGGGACGAGATGACTCGGGGAATTGTCGGGAGGTCGATCGACGGTGGTCGAGGAACGATCGTAGGGCCAATCATATATTGGCAATTTTTAAGGCTCGTGCTCTTGAAGATAGAGATATCCGCCCTGAAAATTTTGGGGAGATTAATCGGAGCCTGACAAGGTTCGGTAAATGATTTTGCGAGAGTTTCAATGATTAACATACGAAATATTCGGTAATGTTATAAAATAATAGTTATAAAATAATAATAGAAAGTAATTCGAGATAAAAAGGATCTAATTTATTCTCGTCAGTATCCATTATTTCGAGTCCTCAATATTTCATCGGTTCGCACAGTACGTCGATTAAAACGAGCGGCAGAATTATTCATCTTTTCATTTTTTATTTCAGATCTGAATTAACTTGAAACAAAACCATTCATTTTTTTCACTTTATACAAAACAAAAATTCTCCGTACATTGCAAAAAACAATATACAAAAATCTCGAATTCCGAGCATACAAGGATGTCAAAGTACTTATCTAATGACGGGATGACGCGATGTTTGGTGGCTCTTCCCTTGCTCTGGGGCTCGCAGACCAAGAAAACTGCGTGGATCCCACGGTACAAGAAAATTATCACCGGCTGCCCAAGCACGGTTGGGGGCGTCGAAGACGAGGCTCGCCTCGCTAATCCTTCTGAGTCGATTCACAGGTCCTCATTTGACACTCGTCCGATTTACGAACACCAGCGTTTCAATATTCTCCCACCTTATTTCTGTCGACATCTACGTCACACACATTCGGCGCTTGTCTCGCGACACTCGGGGCGCCATATTTTAAATCCTCTGTTACTCTTACACGGAGAAAAAAAAATTTGTTGGTACAAGATTTTTGTACCGTAAAAAAATTTGTTTGTTAAGGGAGAGCGGGGCAAAATGGCACACCGGTGCAAAACGGGATAATGAGACAAAACGCAATTCTCCAATAACTTTGGGATGGTGGCGATGGTGGTACGTGGGGCAAAAGGGTTTCGAAAATACGGATGTATCGTTGGGACAAAATGGGGCATCAAAAAATTATTGGAAAATTGAGTTTTGCCCTCACTGTCCCGTTTTGCCCCGCTGTGCCATTTTGCCCCGGTCTCCCCTAATATCGAGACAACAAAACCAGCTTGCAACCATAGCAAAATTGTTGGGTTGAAGCGGTTGGCTACTACAACAAAACAGCCTTTGTTACCGTACAAAAAAAAATGTTTATGACTGAGTGGGTTTCGTATATGTGCCAACAACTACGACGAGCTCGAGACGCTTGACGCGCAAAATGAAAACCAAGAGACGCGAGGAAACAGTTCCTTTGTACTCGAGTGAAAATAAAACTGGATGAAATTGCGAACTCTTGAAATTTGCTCTATATGGATGTATAAACTGCGACAGGTAATATACTCGCAATTTAATACATCCATACACAACTAACGTCAAGAATTCGCTATTGCAAATACAGACATTATTTTCAATATAATAAAATGATAAAATACAAACGCAATGAGTTAATCTTCAAATAAATGTATTTACGTATGTATAACTGCCCTATCCAACAGTCATTCAAAGGCTCAGCCGTCAAATTACAGTACGCGTTGTTTGTTCTCATAGCAAACTAAATGGTCGCAGTAATAATAAAATTTTTTCGTGATAGCAAAAATAATTGATTCTACACTGAAAAAAAATCACTTGCAGGCTGCTGAAGAAAAAAATATTTGTTTCAATTCTACTTTAAATTCTTACAATTCCATATGATATTGAAACAACGACGCCAAGAGCGTCGAGGTAATATATTATTGTTTCAATCTGGTATGAAATTGTACGAACTGAAACAACATTTTGTTTTCTTTGGCAGCTCGTAAGCAAATTTTACTTGAATCATTCATATTTTTTCCCAGTGTACGTAGAAATTTTTTTTGCTGCATTTACTGATCGTTTTGACATGGGAACGAGGTGATTGTCATCAAAACTCATTTTGTTAGAGCTGCTGAATCATTTGTCTCCGTGTGCAACTTACCAGAGCCACGTCAGAGCCCGATGTAACGCTCCGAAATTTCCGCCAGGGGAGAATTCGTCATTGATGAGAACACGCGGAGGTATTGATGGCCTGTTCAGACTTACTTTGGGGAGAAGGTATGAAGATAATTGGAGGCCGCCCAGGGACTTCGAGAGTCGAATAAAGTAAGCTCACCTTCGCTTATTTTTTTATTCCCTTAACCCGGCGGAGTAACGTCGGGGTGTATATCTTTTAAGGAAGGTCGATTCCCCCGAAGCGCTCGATCACTCGGAATCATTGGAAATGGACATTCGGAGTCTGCAATTCGTTCTGAGTGGTCGGCAGGGCGCGTTTTCTCTCTCGTTCGTTGCTCCTCGGCTCGTTTTCTCGTTTCCGCGATCTCTCGCTTTTCTCCAAGCTACACAGGATAGGTGTACGTTACAGTGTATCGATTCGAAGGCAGCTATCCCGTTGGCGATGCTTGACTGAGAAAAGTGGTGGAAGGAGAGGAACGAGCTCGGAAAAACCGTCTGCGATCGAGCGGAAAAAGCAAACGCGTGTCCCGTCTCGACACCGTCGATTAGTTCAACTTCCAAGTCGCATACCTGCACTCTCCAATTAACATCGGACAGAGAGAATCTTCCTGCACTCCGCAGCCACAGTCGACGCCCCCGTTACTCCATCCGGTGAACAATATGCTTGAATTAAATGTATCGTGTTTCCTCATGGAAAAATCTGTTCCGGGTAAAAAAATAATCGAAATTTTACCACCAAACTAGCTTAAACTGTCCGAAACTGAGAAATACGATTTTTCGCTGCCGTCCGGACCTATTTGTGTAAACAGTATACGTGTCATATATTAACAATATAAATATATAAATAAATATACAAATAAATATAGGGTAAAAGTGGTGAATATGGCCCGGTCCATATATAATTGATTTACGTGTTGATCGAGGTGGGCCTTGTTCACCACTTTTACCCTACAAATAAATATAAAAATAAACAACAATTTACATGTTTTATCTATCAATCGCACAAAAACGCCGAATTCAAGATATTTGATTTATACATTCGCACGAGAACCCGAGTCTTTATAGTCATGGGCTTGCCTAAAGTCGCCGTCGTCCGATTCAGTTCGACCCCCGTCAATCCCGCTAACCGCCGAGGATCATCGAAGAGAGTTCGGCATTCGAATACACACACATAGCACATCCACGAATCGTTCGTCAATACCTAACGGGAGTTCGGGTTATCCTTTCGCCCCGCGACATAATCTACGGCATGGAATAACCGATCTTTGAATATAGTGCCCGAATCTCGCCTATATACAAGAGTTACCGATGGGGGAGAGTGGATCGTGGGCGTCAGAAAGAGCAAAAGGAGGCACTGTAACCGCGGCTGCACGACGACCCTCTACTTCATTTGTACCCGAGGGTGCTCCATACCCGTTTAATATTCAATAAGTATGGCTCCAGGGTGGGGGGGGGGGGGGTCCCGAGGTTCCTCGTCGTGTATTCCTCCCCGTTGCTCCACTCTGCTTCTGGCTCTCTTTTGCCATCCCTCGTACGTCCTTCCGACCTGCCCAGCGACCCTACCATCTTCCCGTATACCCATATATACAGCGGTGCTGCATACAGATCGCTCCCACACTCGCCCGAGAGCTCGCCAAAACGAAACGCGTTGGCTTCCGCGACCATCGTCCCTACCCCGTCGCCCATACATCCAGCGATCCCCTTTCCGATACTAAACCCATGCGGCGGACCATCCTCCCCCCGTCCCGGAGACACTCTCTCGCATTACTCAGGACTAACACGTCCAACGGCCCGGCCGAACAACCCCCGACAGACCGCTAGCCAATTAACCACTCGCCGCAAACTCTCCGGAAACTGGACGCCAAATGGGCTAACCTCCGGGCAGCGGGCAGGGTGAGGCGGGACATTTTTTCCTCGGATATAGTGGCAACGACAAGGGTCGGCAGCCTCGCTATCGGGACGGCGATTGTCGGTAATAAAAATTAACAATTAAACGCCAGGGGATGAGAAAACTTCGCTCTCGGGGGACAAATTTTGCATAATTTTTTTTGGGAATTGTGTTTGGGTTTTTTTTTCTTTTTTTTGGGAGGGAGGAGGAAGAATATAAAACCGGGAGATTTCGTGCCAGGGGTCGGCTAAAACGTACGGCGGACACAGCCCGCGCGCGTTGCAGCGAGTGTATGATTTCAGGTGCGCTCGTACATCCACCCACTGTGCACCGTACGAGAGGGCACCCTCCTGCTGCTGGCGAGTAATACGTTGCAATATTAAGTAGCGCCGGCGGTGGATGGGCTCGTGAGCGAGCGAATGCAACGAGCAGGAGCCTCTTCCCTGCATGACTCATCCCCTCTGTATGCCAGTCATGTACGCTCACCGCGACTTATATCCTCTACGTTGGGGGGCCGCAGTCGAGCCGCACGGTCATCGGTCGAGCGAGGGAAACAGATAACTCCGTAGTGGAACGACTCGTTGCAGAAGCCCGCGACTACGGCGGTGCACTCGAATCGATACTGAAATTAATTGATGGCCACGTCGATCGGCAATCACGCCCCGTTGCCCGACTTTATTTTTTCATCGTCGCTTCTCTGTGCTTCATGCCGAATGTGTCGGAAAAAGATTCGTCCGTTTTAGGTAGTCCTTGCGAATAGCAGCTTTCGTGTAAGTTTCAGAGAAGTGAGAGGAGATTGCAAACACTTCGGGATTGTATGGAAATCTGAAAAAATTAATGAAGATCAAGCATGTTAAAGGTTGCTGGAATTATTGATTTTGCACCTTAATAATTCCAAAATGTTATTTACAAATTTATGGAAAATAAAATTGAACAACAAATCTGGAGGAAAACTAACTTTTTAAAATGAAAATGATGCGTTTGTTTTTCTGAATACGTATGGATTTTTTCAAATCTTTAACTTCACTTTGAATTCTGTGACTTTCTACACGTTTTCCTATATAAAAAAAATCACAGAAATTCATTCCGATCTAATGACAATTGTTTGTCATTATATAGGAATTATGGGACGGAGGAAAGTATCGTGATCGAAAAATAATTCTGAATATACGCTATGAATGCAAAAAGAAGAATTTTTATTATTTTCAAACATTAAAATGTAAAGAAGTAATGTTAATATAACTGCAAAACATGTAATGTTTGTTAAATGTGCAAACCATTTTTACAGCGTGAAAATTCTAGAAATTCGTGAATTGATAAAAATTTGTCAACGTTCGGAGATTTGTATAATAAATGCAACTGCGGTGCAAGTTTACCGTCTCTCCGGTGCAATAAATAATTAAAAAGTGGAAGACACCGAGTGTGTTAGGGACTGCCGATTGTACTGCTCGCTAGTTCGACCAACTTTTCTCTCGCTTGTCCCGAGGAAATGGTGAAACGATCGAATCCTCGAATACATTCCAAATTCGGAACGGGTGTGCTGCGTCGTTCGATCCGACCTGTACGTACACCACGCTCTACCCTTCGATTCTCCTTACCTCGCCCTCGCCTCCTGTGAAATACGAGATTCGGACCGGACAGTGATCCCGGACTGTAGCCCGCAAGCCTCTCCGGAGACTTGGAAAACACCCTTTTTAAACTTTCAAGCGTTCTTTATAGCCTCTACTCTCGCTCTCTTCTAACCAACCGGTGCCTACAGCAGCCGGCTATTCGGTTGCTACCCAACGTCCCTTTCGAAGCTTCCTCTCGGGGTCACACGCCGTGAGAGGAAGCGACGATACCGAACTTTTCAACCCCCCCAACATAGCCGACTCGGATAGAGAAGTGGGAAGGAAGAAATTTTATTGACTCTTCATCAACGTCTTATCTTGTTTCGAATTGCAAGCCGGAGACTTTCCATTCTATGTTCGAAGGTCTTACTGCCCAGGTAGGAATGTTCAAGCGTAGCATTGCAACCCTCGCCAGGCCCTGGGCCTCGTCCGGGACCGATCTGAGGCTTCAAATTTGCTACCAGGCTGAAGACGTTTAATGCTCAACGATCTTCACAGCACAATGAGGCTTTCCGAAATGGCCGACGCAGATAGAGAAGTGAGAAGGAAGAAATTTTATTGACTCTTCATTAACGACCTATCTTGTTTCGAATTATAAACCAGAAACTTTTCATTCTATGTTCGGTATTCCCACTGCCCTGGTAGAAGGGCAGAAACGTTGAAGATCTACGTTTAATGGTGCAATGCACAACGATCTTCAACTGCAGTACAGCGAACTTTCCACCCCCCGACATAGTCGACGCGGATAGATCGTTGAGCATTGCTAATGGTGCAATGCTCAACGATCTTCAACCGCGGTACAGAGAGCTTTCCATCCCCAACATAGCCAACTCGAATAGAGAAGTGGGAAGGAAGAAATTTTATTGACTCTTCATCAACGTCCGATCTTGTTTCGAATTGTAAGCCAGAAGTTTTCCATTCTATCTTCGGAAGTCTCATTACCCTAACAGAAATTTTCAAGCCTTACATTCCAGCACTGGGGCGGCCCTGGGTGTCGTGCGGCCCAGTGCAACGCTTCAAAATTTCCACCAGGCTGAAGACCTACGTCTAATGGTGCGATACTAAACGATCTTAAACGCGCAGTACACCTAGGCTTTCCACTCTCAATCGGTATCAGGTGCCTCGCGACACAGCGAATTTCCCGTCACAAACGTATTCCCATATGGCCCCGTATGCCATTTTCATTATCCGATTCCCCGCCTCCCGGGTCAGCTCAATCGTTCCGGATAATCCCGTGTAATTTGGTAATAATCTCCGAGTGTACACACCCCACCAAAGCAAACATCGTTGAAATCACGTACTATATACTCGAGGAACGCCCGCCCCGCGTGTCCGGCCGCACGGTTTATCCTAACCGGAAGGTTATCGACCGAGTATCGCGATCAGTCTGGCGCGCCGGGCTGCGCCGGCTCTCGACGATGCGTCTACCTACGAGCCCCATTCTCCGTCTACGCACACACACATGTCACGGTACGTACACGCGCTCGCGAACAACCGAATCGAAATTCAATCGACCCTCCGTAGATCGTCAACCCCGCTCGACCGGACTGATATTTACCTGCGGAGAACTCGTCCGCCATGGCAGCCACGCTTAATTGAGTTTTCCCTGCCGCGCCGTGAGATCTTTGCTTTCCGAAATCCCGTCGAATCGTATCTCGAACCATCGCCGGCCCGCTCGTATATTCGTCGTTTCGCCCCCTCGTCCACCCAGATTTCTCATCTCTTTCCCAGTTAGCGTCGGTCGCGACAGACGTTTGTTCGAGAGCCACGAATTAAATCGCGCCCGGCGAAGTCTGATCGAGAACACACCGGTAACCACTGTGATTATTCGTGCCTCGAGGACTCCGACCATTTTCCCGTTCGACCGATCGACGCGCTATCCAGCCTGCGGTCTGTGCATGTAAGTGCATTATCACTGGACTCGCGAAACCATCGACCCGGTGGGTCGCCCACCCCACCCGGGTCGATCTTCAATTTCGGAACCATGCCGGAGGCTCGCGCGGGCGAAGTTCTTCGGCGTTTCCTTCCTCGCCGCTTCCATCGTCCTCTCGTTATAACAATTTTATCCTCGAGTACAGTTCGTTCCAAGGGTGGCCCACGGGATTCGGACGAATTAATTCCGCGCCCATCGTCGGGCTGCCCGATGGATTGTCACTATCGCTGACACGGATACCCGAGGACAGGCCGCGGCGAACTTTATTCCCGGAACGGCAACGAATGTACTTCGGGGTGACAAAATCAATCTATACATTTTTTTTACTCAAGAAAGTGATCAACGCTATCCAAAGGTTGTATCAGATTCGTCTGAAGATTAAGGTGTAACCCCTTAATTGGACTGCGAAATGATTATAATTTTTTCAAATAACTGTACACTGTAAAAAAAATTGTTTGCAAATTAACCAACGGTATTGGAAGCTTTATCACATAAACCGTTCCCGAAATTTCAAACACATGTGTGTCGCAATTTTACAGTCAAATTTTCATTTTTAATTATAATGTTTCTAAATTTTATGCAAAAAATTTGTAATTTTAATATCTGGTATTTTTATTTTACAGAAAAGTACATTAACACTCGATTAATGTAAGTAATGTAAATAAGCTTCAAGTTCCAGTACATTAAATTTTTAGTTTGTTTTTACCGTGTAGTTCTCACAGGACCCTTGGATACACATTTACATGACCTCACATCTTACGATCGCGAGATGCAAGTACAGCATTAAGTTCCTATTCTGTGCTGCCTGGCCGCAGTGAACTTTTTATTCGCGGAACGTCAACGAATGAACATACTTCGGGATGATGATTGAAAAAAAAAAGTAAGAGAGCCCGCGACCTGGCGAGGGATTATCCTAATTTCCTCATCCCTTATTTACCGGGGCGCATATATCACCCAGGATAATACACGACTGTCAAGACAATGGTTCGGGCGAGCGGGCAAGCGAAATATTTGTGTGGGAAAACACGAGAATGTCGGAGCTTACAGCGAGAAAGAGAGTGGTACTCGCTCGCACTTGTTCGGAATAAGGCGGCGGGCGCGGGAGGGCGGCGCGTCGACGTGCGGAAGGACGAGGGTCGCGGCCAGCGAGAACTCGACAAATATATATAATAAAATGTAAATATGGCTTGGCGGAGGCGGGGTGTGGGGGAGGGTATATTCCCGAGGATTTAACTACTACCCTTCGGGTCCATTATTATATAACGTTGCTGTGTTATACGACGACTGGAATAAGCCTCCCCGTCCTCTAAACCGATCCTCCTCCTCCGCAACCCTCCGCGCGACCCCTTTCTCTGCATTTCTCGTTCCAACACCCGAGCAGCCGAAATGGCTGGATTTTCGTTGCCTGCGTTACACTCTCGTTACTCCCCGGCTATTTACCAGACCGTAAATAAACCAGCATGTAACGAATATCCCTTTATTTCGTTAAAAATGTACGAAACGCAAACTCAGGTACAAATGCAAAACAGCAAAAATGCTGATATAAACGCGTAATTTCGAAATGCAACAAGTTTTTCTTTTTCGTTCAACTGGAACAATACGTACTTTGATGCACGAAGTAAGAAACATTTTACTCGCGGTTCTACCCGAGTGAGAATTCTTCGGGGCGCAAAAAACAAAACTACCAGGGTATTTACATTCTTGGTAGAGAAGAAGTGGTAAATACGGACTACTGCCCTTAGCATGTAAATCGAATCACATGTATGAACCGAGCCATGTTAACCACTTTAGCCCTGTGTGGCTGGATTTTCGTCGTCTGCGCTGCACTCTCGTTACTCCCCGGCTATTTACCAGACCGTAAATAAACCAGCATGTAACGAATATCCCGGTATTTCATTAAAAATCTACAAAAGGCAGACTAGCATACAAATGTAAAACAGAAAGTGCTGATATAAACGCGTAATTTCGAAATGCAATTTTCTTTTCCTTTGACTGGAACAATACGTACTTTGATGCACGAAGGAAGAAACACTTTATTCGAGGTTCCACCCGGGTGGGAATTTTTCTAGCGTTACATCGGAAACTGGTCGGAACCCGTCTAACCCCACAACAAAATTCTACCAAGCTATTTACATTCTTGGTACCGCGAAAGTGGTAAATACGGACCACTGCCCTTATAATGTAAATTCCATTATCGTTGTTGTTATTATTATTATTATTATTATTATTATTATTTAAATCAATCACTCGACCACACGAACTATTTTGCTCTTTGCGCTACCGAGGATAATAATAACATTGGGGGCTCGATAAGATCGTTGTTTTCGAAAGGGCTCTCGAATAGCATAGGAAGCTCGGCGGGACGGGACATCGTTATTGGGTACAGAAGGTATCATCCCCGGGGTCCCTGGATAGGTACCCCTTCGAAGGACGTCTGCGAGTTAAGCCGTCCAAGATAGATGGTCCAGCTGGCGTCTCGTCCCCTCGCAACGTTTCACTCCCATTTATGATATATGGTGTCGTCGCTAAAAACTGACTGATGCGCTTTATTTCTCGAGTGCCGGAGCCGAGGAAAGAACGGCCGGTCCGTTCGCCACTCAGCGGAAACTGCTCTCTATACACTTTCGTACGGGTGTATGAGACAGTGTACTTATAGTGAAGGAACAACGCCCCGCCGTCGCTTGCCTTCCGGTCAAGGCGAATGGATCACCGGTAGGTATGAACTTCCCGATCAGACGAACGGACGAGAAACTGAACGAACAATATAGGAAAAATCGTGAAACGACCTCGGCGAGAATAACGAAACTCTCACCTGGGTTAATCGACGAGTTCTCGTGAATTCCCTAGCAAGTTGACGGACGGCTGCTTTTAGGGAAAAAAAACTAAAAAAAACGGACACGTCCGTTGAGGAACGAAACGGACCACAAAAACGGTAAAATGGGCCGTACGTTTGGATTGGTCCTTTTTCGGTTGCGGAAACCGAGGAAGGACCGAACGTTTTTTTTATTAAAATCATTGGCTGAAGTTACAAAATTGTTTTGTTGTTTTGCTTTTAATTCTGTTTTTAATGAAAGAACAGAATAAAAATGTGATCTTGGTCTTTTTTCGGTTGCGGGAACCGAAAACGGACCAAAGCGAATTTTTCGAAAAAAAACGTTCGGTCCGTTTTCGGTTTCCGCAACAGAAAAAAGACCAAATGCCAACAAAAAATGTTCAGTCCGTTTTGTCGTTTTATATGGTCCGTTTTGTTCCCCAACGAACGTGTCCGTTTTTCGGCCCGTTTGCGGTCCATCAACTTGCTAGGGTTGTTGTAAGAAAAGTGCGAGAACTGCACGGCTATAATTTTGGCTTCTGTTGTAGTCCTACTTCCTGATACAATTTACACGATGCGAAAAGCTGAAAAAAGAGGACTCTTGTTTCAGCTTTTGAAGAGAATCAGGTAAATAGAATGTCTCGTTCGTTCGTCTATGAAGATTCTCCATACTTTTTGACCATTGCAGGAATTTGTCGACTCCATTTACCAGAAGCGACAAATCTTCCTTTTTTTGTTTAACTTTTGGAACAGCAAACGTATATTTCCAAATAAAATATTCGGTTACTTTAATCACAGGGGATTTTCACCGTCTACAACATTTTGTAACTTAGCTATATTTATCGAAAACCTTGTTTTTTGCTTTTGCTTTGGTTTGAAAAAATGCTTCTTTTTTAATCGCTTTTTCTTAATCGTTATACTTTGGAGGTGCGGCTTAGCTCCAAGGAAATCTCGAATATTTCATTTCGACTTTAAATTTCGATGTTCCGAAATTTTTTTATCTTTTAAACAGTCGGTAGCGACCTTTAAAAATGATCAATTTACGAACCACTCTAACGACCACTTCCTAATTGGACGAACGGACGAGAAACTATACGAACAATTCGTGAAAAGTCGTGAAACCTTATTGTAAGAAAAGCTCCCGTCGATGAACGAAAACTTCACATCTAGACATTGATAAAAAACTTGTTGATTCGGGCAGGGAGGTTTAACTAAATATTTTGTTGGTACACCTAAAAAATTCGTCAGTTCAACAATTTTTTGGTTGATTTCACCTAAATATTGTGCTCGACCAACTAAATATTTATTTCAACGTCCCTGCCCGGGTCTTAGTTGATTCAACTGTACTTTTTTATCAGTGGATCTATAGCTTTTTTCCCTGCCTACCTTCCCACTTCCGATACAATTTACCCAATACAATAAACTACTTTTTCACGCTCGAGATGACAAACAATGGATAGTAACGAGTTTCCAACAGCCAGACTATATCCCATAGGCTTAAAACATCCTATTGCAATTATCGCTTTGCATTGCACCTTCTTGGCCGGGTTCGTTCCAAGTCGACCATAACACGCCTCTTTCCTTTTTAATCTACCCTTCGCGACTCGGAGCACTCCGAGGCAAAATAGCCCGGTTAAGTACAACAATACTCTCTTAAGCTCATTTCGTCGGTACGTTTTTCTCAGCGCGTTACGTCCACGCGAGAGTACGAAGGTAGACGGACTCTTGATACTTCTACTTTTGTCGGTACAGCAGGGGTGGTTAACGCTTGTAAGCTTCGGCCGTATAGCGGTGCCTCGATGGGACCTCCGGTCGCAAAAATGCCTGTACCGGAAATAACAGTAAATAAGAGGTCCAAGAAAAAAGAAGAAAAAAAAATGAGGGAAAAGAGGGAAAGAAGCGCCTCGGTAACTCACTTAAGGCCGACGTTCTTACTAGCGTTAACGCGTGCCTCTTGCTTCTTCCGCACGGTGCTTATGCTCCCTCCTCTCCTTCTGGCCCGTGCTTTTGCCTTTTTTTTCTTACACGCCTCTCTTCTCTTATACCGAAAGAAAATTCCGTCATTTTGCCAAGATCGCTCGGCGCTCACAACGGAGCTGTTCCTCCGCGGTCGGCCTCCCCCTCGAAAGCCGTAAAGGAAGTTATATTTCCCCGGGAATCCTATCCGGCCCTCGTTCAACGAGGAGAATGCATATTGCCACATATATCGCGATTAGGACAATTGCCTGTAGCGCGTTCCTCCGCACCCACTTACTTCACGGCATTCGGATCTCCCTGTTGTCTTTTTTTTTTTTTTTTTTTTTTTTTTTTTTTTTTCTCCGTGCTGGCAAATCTAAGCCGATGTGCCGAAGCCGGTAGAGTTGTTGGGCGGAACGCCGGAGACGTTTCATTAAACTGTAAATCAATATTTATCGCCCAGTCTTTGCGCGTCCTTATCCTTTATCGTTTGTCCCCGGTATACTTTATATCCGTGCGCAAGCTGTTTACAGAAAGTGCGCCGTCCCTTCTGTTATTGCCTGTTCGCTGGCTTTCGACGAGAGGCGGAATTAAAGAAAAGAAAAAATTATCCGAAGATACGATGGAATCTTATCCCAAGACGCAGTCTTCGCAAACGCCTCCGGGGAATCTCGCGTCAAAGTAACGGACGCGACTTCCGCGAAGTGTTCTTTTTTT
The DNA here is from genome assembly GCA_030522725.1 of Ichneumoninae sp. B BG-2022a. Taxonomy (NCBI): domain Eukaryota; kingdom Metazoa; phylum Arthropoda; class Insecta; order Hymenoptera; family Ichneumonidae; species Ichneumoninae sp. B BG-2022a. Next base: position 1,508 of record JAPYZD010002534.1, on the reverse strand, counting down.
GTAATGCACCTCGTGCGAACGCTGCGTTATCTTCTTGCTGTTGTCGGAGTCTTGCTCCGAAAAGAAACTCAAGGCTGCCCTCGCATCTCGCAGTCGTAAGTTGCGCGGACATGTATATCTGTATCGTGGTGGATTTTTTTTTCGGGAAAAAAATGCCCTGACTTTTCCCGGACTTTTCACTGACCAGTTAAAAATTTTCCCTGACCGAACTTCTAACGGGTTCTATTCTGAAAAATTAATGATCCAAACGAAACTGTCTAATTGTTGTATTAATGTTTAATTCTGATTTTTTTTTCAACATGAATCCAATTTTTTAACGGGTTCCTTTTATACACTTTTATATACTATATACTTTTATTTTGTATTTTTATACTTATATACTTTGATTACTTTTATATACAATGCATTTCACACATCGCGATTACCTGCTAATAATGCGCGCTCTAGAACTGCACTCATTGTAATCTTGTACATCAATAGCTGATCTAGCATTTTTATTTAATATTATTAATCGAATGTTCGACTCGTCGGCATTATGTATCTACTTGCACATTAGACTTGGCCCGTTTTTATTCAAATTAAAAAAAAAATAATAAAAGTTATAAGTCGATTTTGTAAAAAAATGTCAGCAAAATGTGAGCCTTAATCCGCACGAGGCAAAAAAGTTACACTATAAGGAAATGATATACCGAGAAGATGGTTTCTGTACTTCCGTCGTCGTCGGATGCCGACGTACTCAGGCATTCGTCCCGAGAGCCGAAACTGGATATCGGACTTGACGTATCCAGTCCGATACGTCTCTACTTCGTCTCGTCTTCGTCTCTACTTCAAACTCTCTAATACTCTGTTTTCCTTTCCACTGCCTCCGTGCGTTACTCATCCGCCGGGAGAAGCACGCATCATGCTTGTCAATTTTTATTCCTCCGGAGTACCGTAGTTTCGAAAAGACAATGCTCCAAGCTCGAGGGGCATACAATTTCGTAGGACAAACGGCACACTCCTCAGCGTTCCGGTATACTATCTTCGGCAGGTTTATTGAACAATAAGTAGGCATTTTTTTACAACCCAAAGTCGAACGGTAGATCGGCGATTGGCACGATCATTTATTTAAGGGATCATCTCAGTGTGACCGCCTGAAAAATCACTGATATTCGCGATTTTTTTTCATGGTTAGGATATCCTAATGGGTCTGGGTTTTTTAATAGTACATTTCGATACTCGTGCGAAAAAACTTTTTCTGACGAGTGTGAGTTTGCAGCACGAGCCGAAGACGAGTGTTGCAATCACACGAGTTCAGAAAACGTTTTTCGCACGAGTATCGAACAAAATTTTATTTCACAAGGTGTGTAAAGTGGGGGTTTCTGCACGCGAAGCGTGCGAAAACCGCCATTTTCCCACCGAGTGAAATAAAATAAATTAAAGCGGCGATGAAGAATACAAAATGATTTTTGTTGCGGTGATTTTTTAGTTTTTTATTATTGTTATTAATTATCAAAAATGTTGTAAAA
>JAPYZD010002533.1:0-16672 GCA_030522725.1 Ichneumoninae sp. B BG-2022a | reverse complement strand
TTTTTTTTCCATCTCTCCTCTCCTCCACTTTCAGCGCCGCACTCTACTTTGCAGTCGGCGTAGGACGAGACGGGCCGCGCGCGGATCTCTCTCGTCTCACAGTGGCGGCTGCCGCCGCTTCGGGAGTTAATGCCTAGATGTGTCTCTCGGTACTCCATAAAACACCGGCTGGTCCCGAGTCTCCTCGATCTCTCCTGATCTCCGTGACGCTCCCCGTCGCATCCGAAACGCACAGTGATTTTGATATACAATCTCGAGGGGGGTTGGAGAACGCTTTGTAATCCGCTTTGCAGAATCACCCCGCGGTGAGAGCCGCCCGCACTCTATTAAGAGGAGAACAACCTCTCCTTTCCGGCGATCCCTCACGGTTTAGCGCCTCGCCGACTCCGCGCCAGACAAGGCCCGGAGCCGGGCCCGGTGTAACCGGAAAATTTTCACCCCCGGGGAGCCGCGCACCGGGATGCAACGGGAAACAAATTTGCACCGCGGTTGCAGACTTCTGCGGAAAATCGCAGACGGAGCGACGGAGGATGAAGATTAGATTTGAGAGTGAATGAGGGTGTGTTTGGGAGAGAATGAGGGAAACTGAGTACGAGTGTCGGGAAGATCGGCTCAGCGTCTTAATCCATCCAACCCCCCCACCCCCTCCTCCCTACCACCACCCTGGGAGGCGGGGGCGATGGAAAGATCTCTTTGTGCCACGTTAGAGCGCGCCGCCGATGTCGCCGGGGGAGAGGGGGGTTGAAGAGAAACTGAACAACCGCGGGTGTAAGAGGAATGAATCCGGCTCTATCATTCAACTTCAATTGTTAATCGTTCGATAGTCGAGAGACAACTGTGTACTCACGGGCGTTCGTAATTGATCGTGTTTTGCTGAAGTTGAAGGGGGGATTAGGGTTTATATCGTGGCGGAGGGACGTTTAGTTATGAAGTTGGAAAGTTGAGTCGAATGTTTAATTGAATTAAAATTACTGGACTGCGGGCCAGGGCCGGGCAACTGGAGACATGGTTTTTTTTTTGTGGGCTCGTTGGTTTTATTTTTTGCGATAGGTTATTGGTGATTTTTCGTAATCGGTGTATTCGCGAAATATCCTGGGATGTTCAGGACACGGGGGACTTGCCGGGAACCTTATTTATGTTAATGACATGTTAATAACATTTTTTGAATATTTTTTAAAAAAGAAAAAATCATTTTTTTTCTGTGAAGAAAGAATATTGCTATATTTTTTGTGCTAATGACATTTGACGTGTTATGTTGAGGGCGTGGTGTACTGACCGGGAACTTTATTTATGTTAGTGAAAAGTTAGTAATTTTTTTTATATACATATTTGAAAAAAAACGAAAAACAATTTTGTTCTGTGAGGAAGAAAAATTGCAATATTTTTGGTGCTAACGACACTTGCCACGTGATGTTAAGAATCGTCGAATTTACAATGATGTGCCAAATTTACACACTTGTGACTCCATTCGTTGATCATTAATTTTGACCGGTGAGCTTTTCCATGTGATAATGAAATTTTATTTTTACGCGACTCGGTCGCGGCTCGAGGCCACTGGCCTCGAGCCGATACAGCCCAGTTGTACAAATTGTCGTTAATCATACGGCTCTTTTTCGTCTCCGTGGCTCGCCATAATGCACCTGTTCGACGTCATCGGAAGGTACGTCTGAAATAAAAACAAAGTGCTTGAATCGATCGCGCCCACGCAATTGAATGGAATTCGATGGAATCAATAATATTTCTCTTGTTGCCGCATTAACTCGTCGAGTAAACGAGGCCGAGGTGTGCGACGGAGCCAAATATGCCACGTGCCGAATTAATTTTATCCAAGTGGTTCGACCGATCGATTTCCACTTCATGCCCATGCGATAACCGCCATGATCATCACCGATCCATGAATGCATCGATCATGATGAATGGCGATGCTGTTCCTCTTCGTGCCTTTCAATTGCTGACCTCTCCACCTCCCGATTGAATGAAATTCGGTTGATTCAATGACTTTTCTTTTTGTTGGTGCAATCAATCGTCAAGTAAATGCCGCGGAAGTGTCCGATGGAGCCAAATATGCCATGCGCCGAGTTTATTTCATCCAAGTGGTTCAACTGATCAATTTCCATTTCATGATCGTAACATTACTTCAATGAGCATCACGGCTCCGTGAATCATCATGAATGGCGATGTTTTTTCCACTCCACGTCTCTCAGCTGATGACTTCTGCATCATCCTAATGAATCAATAACTTTTCTTATCGTTGGTGCAATCAACCGTCAAGTAAACAAGACTGAAGTGTGCGATGGAGCCAAATATGTGACGTACCAAATTTATTTCGTCCAAGCGATTCAACCGATCAATGCCCACTTCATGATCATCTACGATGACCTCCATGAGCATCATGGATCCATAAATCATCATGAATGGCGATGTTTTTTTTCATATGTGACGTACCGAATTTATTTCGTCGAACCGATTCAACTGATCAATGCCCACTTCATGATCATATACGATGACCTCCATGAGCATGATGGATCCATGAATTATCATGAATGGCGATGTTCTTTCCACACCACGTCACTCAGCTGAGATGACCTCTGCACCACCTCCACGAATCCGATTGCGAAACTCGATTAGAATCTTCATTAACATACGTCGAGGGTGATAAGAAAGTCACACCGCGATCGGAGGAGTCACAGAGACGTCGGGAGTCTGGCATGATGAGACAGTGCGAATGGAAGAGCGTTTCAAGCGTTTGGTAAACTACTAGCTCGGCTGGCATAGATTCACGGATATGTAGGAGCGGAGTTGAGTTGTGGATGCCCTGACGTCTTGGTGTTCTGGGTTGACGGTGTGTTGGCGTTGCGGCGTCATGCAGCAGCAGCCGCACCAGCGGCAGGACGTCGCGGAAACGCGGAAACGCGACGTCCGGCGATAATGTCCGTCAACGGGACCGTGCCGTACAACCGCGAGCCTCCTACAACAATACTCCATTGTTACCAACTTATTCCATTACAGATAACTCCTGCCTCTCGTTTGTTATTGTTTCTCTCTCGCACTTGTTCATCCAGCGTCGGCATGTTTCTCCGGTTGCGCTACTTGGCTTGCTGCGCTCGGTTGATGCGTGCCCGGCTACGCCAGGAATACGGAACACGTGCAGAGTCTCCTTGCTCGATGTGCCAACGTGGACCGTCGATAGTTTGCCTGCAAGATTCGAAGACATTTTTTCGTTCGACACAATCGTGTCAAGGATTTTACCAAAGCGTTTCGTTCCCGTATCGAATCCCGAAAGAATACATCGATGAGCTCGTACAATTAATTCTTCACGAGCTTGGTGTTTAGTCCGATGTCCGGATTGTGTATTTAATTTATTAAATTTTTGTTATTTATTTCATTTATGTAATTTATTTAATATTTTTTTAAGACTGACAATCTGCACAGCTAAATCGATCGTATTGTTTCAATGATTAACCGCTTCGGTGACGGAAGTCCGTTGACGCTTGTAGCGACTCATTGACGCACCGTTCGCGTCAATGACAACCGAAGGGGTCAAGAAAATGCTGCGCACACCACTGTCGATAAACACAAATCCGCGTATTGTTATGAGAATAAACACAGGAGCACCTGAATTCTCGGATCGTTGTTCCTCCCAGCTATTGGCAGCTATGCGTAGTCGCAGAGTCAATAGGGATTTTCGTATAAATGGATCTCGACCATCGCGAACCGGCACACACAATCAGGAGCTTGCGGCGTTGATCAGAAAAGCACCAAGGAGACCCGTTAATTCGCTGCCATGAAGCTAAAAATCTCCGTGACGTTCCTCGCCTTCGGCGCCACGATTCTTATGACGTCCATGCAGAGTAAGTAATATCCGCTACTTCTGTGCTTGACCATTGTGGTCATTATATTGCGTGACATACAATAAAGCCATATTTTATGCGCTCAAGCATACCATCTACGCCTTTCCGGTTTGGCACGACATTATATCTCGCTTTGCGAACTGATAACTAAAAGTTCACGCAACTTTTCTTTAGTGGTTTCCGGTGTACCCTGGGGCGACGGGGACGAAGGTCGGAAAGACGTAGGCTACAGAGGTCGTGAAGATGGTCCCAAAAACACCGAGAAGAAAATATGCTACAAATGTCGCGGAGAAAAAGAACCGAATGAAGGACCCGAACGACCCAAAGCACAGGAAGGTCCGAAAAAACCAGAAGGTCACAAAGAACCAGAAGATAACAAAAAACCAGAAGGTCACAAAGAACCGGAAGATAACAAAAAACCAGAAGATTACAAAGGCCACGAGGGACACAAAGGGCATGGTGATCACGAAGGACATGAAGAACATGGAGCTCACGAAGGACACAAAGGTTACGGTGGACACGGAGATCATGGCGGACACGGCGGTCACGGGGATCACATAGGACAGTTGGGAAAGGGCTTGATGGAGCACAAAGACAAGTTGTTAGGCGCTGCTATGAGTCACAAGGAAAAGTTGTTGGATAGTGTTCTGGATCACAAAACAAAGATGATTGGTTCTGTGATAGGTCACAAAGCAAAGTTGGTTGGTGCTATAGTAAGCCCGTTGGGAGGTGTTATGAAAGGCTTGGGTAGCATCCACCAGTTGGGAGGCATGTTGAAAGGTCCGGCTGGTGCGATGGAACACATGGGTGACATGATGAAAGCTCCGACTGATGCGATGGGACACATGGGTGACACGATGAAAGCTCCGACTGATGCGATGGGACACATGGGTGACATGATGAAAGCTCCGACTGATGCGATGGGAAAGATGGGTGATCTTGTGAAAGCTCCTTTAGACATGATGCACAGCCTTGGAGATCACGGCGGTCACGGGGGTCACGGAGATCACGGAGGTCACCACGGACATTGAGGTCCCGTGTTCACCATAATCGCCATCATCGCCTCTCATCAATACTTGCATCACCAACATATCGAAATCACGCCATTAATAAATAACCGATAAAAACAAACAAGCCGTCTCAGTCAATGTACCTAAAATCCATCCAGCAAAAGCCTTCCTGTTATCTCCCACATTCCCCGAGATTAAGATGTGATCCTGAAGAACATTGAGCCACTAAAACAAGTCCCTCAACCAAGCAGACCTCGCGCTTCCAAAAACCCAAGTCATCGGAGCTCCGTGGCAAGAGCTCTTGGCGAGACTCGTTTGCGTTTAAAATGGTTACCGCGAGATATTACCTTACACAACTCACATGTATGTATACACATAGAAAAACCCGGCATAAATAGATCGTGTAGAATATGGTGTGCACGTATAGACCGGTGCGAATAGAATCGAAGTGCGAGGGGTTCGAAGCGAGGGGTGCGACGATTCGAGTAAGTGGAAAGGGACTAGTCGGGGGGGTCTGGGTTCGGAGGAGACGTAGAGCTGCGTTTGCCCGCCAAAGGATCAAGTATTTAGCGCGAGACCGAGGGTGTATTGCTTGTTCCGCTATTTAAAAGTGTTCTCTGGCCGGGAAGCCAGAAGCATCGAAGCTCCACGAGCCTACGATAGTAGATCGTTCGGGGGGGGGGGGGGGGAAAAGGGTAGACCGCCATCCCGCCTTACGTATCGAGGGGGCAAAGCGACTATTCTTCGACCGCTTCGGTCGAGGCTGGCGGGAAGGAAGAAAAAGTGGTAGGTCGGTGTTGGTTGGTAGGTAGACTGCGCGGTTGCCTCGCGGTTACGTACTGTTTAATATTAATAAGCCACGAAGGGGGGGATTCGAGGGAGAAAACGCTCGGCACTCTCCTGCTCTTGGCAGGCACGTAGATGCATATCGGCTGTGCATTACCAAAAGATGCTACTTCTCTGGCGCGACGCGGCTTCTCCTAGCGGCCAACATTTTTCTACACTAAACCTACTTGGAATTTCAATAGTCCTCGTTGCGTTTCGTTCGCGAAATACATTTTTGGCCCATTGTGAATATTCCCCGGATATTCCCAAGTACAACGGGACGGCGCTCGTTGAACACGACAATTTCGCTCGGGAACGGGACGCGGAGGATGAGACGGAAACGGCGGCTTAAAAATCGATATATCAGACTAATAACTTGTCCATTAAAACGCTTAAGTAGCAATAAGTAGGCGAGCCTAACTGACAGGCACTCGGAAATTTCTGCGGATTAAAGTGTCCAAGTGGTGGAATTTATTGAAGAAAATAAATAAGGGAAGGCGATAGGCGGAACGCTCGCAGGATGGAAAACTGTCCTTGCAAAACCCCCTTGAGTTGGCCATCTTCTTGCATTATGTAAGATTATTGGTTGAAGAGATTTCCACTTTAAAAGGACGTTACGCTGGTAAGCCTTGCATCGAGACAAGTCGGAATGACGAAGGAATTAAAAGATGCGTCCAGCGTCCAATGTCGGTCCAGCGAGAACCCAGGCAACGACATCATCCGATGTCGTAGCCACGTCGGGGAATTTTTAACTTCCGACTGCCCTCTGAGCAAAACGGGAGTTATGCGTTTTGACGTCTTTTCGAAGGCGCCAGTGTTTGTCGAAGCGACATAATATTACTTAACCAAATTTGGCATAGGATAAAAGTGGGGAATATGGCCCGGTCCATATATCATTGATTTACGTGTTAATCGAGGTGGACCATATTCACCACTTTTACCCTATTGATTCTTTGTATAACGATCTATGTTTGTGACCAAAAAAATGTACGCCAAGGTGTAAACGCACGTAAATAATCCATATTCCGATAAACAAATTAATAGCTCGCGATGTCGAATCGATTTGCCAATGAGAAACAAGAATTCTTATTTTTTCATTTGCTGTCCCAGATAGAAAAACGTCATTTTTTTTTCAGCTGGATGTATTTTTGTCAATACAGGAAGAAAAAAATATATGCCAGCGATATAATTTTCTAAACGTTGCGTTTTTTCCTCGGCAGATTTGTCGCGCGGGAGTTCGCAATTTTCAAAGACGCCCGAACGATTCGGCACGCGACACTTTTCTATCGAGATTCAATTTTCGATAGATAACCGATGCAAGAACGGGGCAAGAGTGACTGGAGCGAGAAGTCGACACGTTCGGGGGCGAACGTGCCCAAGCGAGGGCGACTCTATCGCAAAAATCTAAACGAGAGCGGGACGGAAGGAGGCTTTGCGCCAGGGTACATGGCCCGGGTTATTATAATCGGTACGTTGACAATCGCAGAATAACGTCGCTAGAGCCCGTTAGTTCCCTTACCCTATCGATCGGAGCCCCGTTATTCTTTCCCTCATCCAACTCGCGCCAGTCATCGCCGTTCACGTCACCGAGGCTTTCGCATTTGAACATTTTGTTTTTTGGGCCATTCATTCAACCGGCCGTAGGACGTTTGTGGAAACGCGGCGGGGCGGGGGAGAGGAAAGCTTTTTGCAGCATAGCCGCGCGATGCCGCGTCAAAGGAAACGAGCGCAAATGCGCGGCTTTTATCTTTCATCTTTTGTGTCACCGTTATCGAAAACTGCGCGATGCCTGGAACTAGTACCCTGGGCTCTCTTCAGGTAGCGGGGAATGCAAAAGCCTCTCTGTGACTACAACTACTATCGCTTAAAAAAAAGGAAAAGGAAGGAAAAAAACGTAAAAACGAGAAGAAGTGCATTCGCCGGGACGTACGTAGGATAAATAGTCAAGTACGTACGTGGAGACGGAGTGAAGAGTAATTGCGATGTTGGTACTAGTGGTCGTGGCTGGTAGCGGACGACTAGTAGATATACAGCGGGTAGGTAGGTAAAGCCACATCGAAGTTGGAGGAGGGGGGCAGGGCGTACGGTATTGCCGGTAGTAAACGTGCAGGCGCCGAGGGGGTTCCCCTCACCGTCTCTCCGGTTGCGCGGTCTTGGTATCACCTGCATTTTCCACCTGTTCGACTGGGCGTCGCTGTTCGGAGGCCCCACCTACGTGTCCCTCCTAGCGACCCTCGGCGTCCAACTACGTAACGTGAAATCTACCGTTCCCATTGGCCCGTGCACGAGGAGGAACACGACGACGAAGGAAAAAAAACACCGTTGTATTTTATTATTTTACTTAGCCACCTGGAGGCTCCGTGCCTACTGCGTGTTCGGCCCGTAGCCAAGGCCTACCTATGCGTCTGCCTCTTTGCGGTCGGGATCCTCGAGGCATTCCCGCCGCCCGTCCCTCCACCTTTTTCCCGTTCCTTTCTCCCGGCCTCGAACTTATATTTCCGAGAGACTGGTATTGCGCAATATTGCGTGGAACCAATGCCGGGGATGGAATACGTGCACCTCAAGAGTGTCCTTATGGAGGCGGTAGTGGGACTGGATGGTGGGTGCCATTACTGGTAGCACCGGTAATCGGTGGCGGGGGAAGCAGTAATTATAGAATTTAGTCCCGATTCGGCTATTCGTGAAGACTCTTGGTCATCCTGGTGAAAAGACTAACCAGGGTCATTAGGATATCCTTTTTACAGTCCGATGCCACAAGACTTTCCCACCATGCGTCAGTTTACCCTTTCCAGGCTCGTTCTTTTCTAGACTTGAGGTTATGTATCGTCCAGCCCAATTATGCGTGGAGCCAATGACGGGGTTGGATTACGTGCACCTCAAGAGTGTCCTTATGGAAGCGGAAGTGAGAACTGCTGGATGGTGCGTGCCGTTATTGGTAGCATTGGTCGCGGTCACAGAACCAGTACTTATAGCAGGATTTAGTCCAGATTCTGCCATGTATGGAGCCTCTTGATCCCCCAGGTGAGACAACCAATACGAACACGGGTCATTGAAGTATCCTTTTTACAGTCCGATTCCTCAAGATTTTCCCACAATGTGTCCGTCGAATGATTCCAGACTCTCTCTTTTCCCGGCTTCAACTTGAATATCTTCCTGACTACTATTGCGTGTTGCTAATGCAGGGGTTAGATTTCGTGCACCTCAAGAGTGTCTTTAAGCGGAAACTTCCGGGTGGAGGGTACCGTTATTGGTAGCATTGGTCGCGGCCACAGAATTATAGATTTTTGGCCAGGTTTGGCTACACGTGAAGCCTCTTAGTCACCCAGATGAGGACCTAAATGACGAGCCAGCATTTTCCAGCCAGAAAAAGCTGGCTCCCTCCGAAGAAAGTCACCGCTTTCCTTGACCGTCGTTCCAGCACTTTTGCAGAGTGATTGGTCAGATGTGCACCACGAAGTTCAAGTTGGATGTTGAGCTATAGCGACTCTCGTCGGCGACTTGGCGGCACTCAGCCCCGGGTGCGAGCGATACTACGGGAGGCTACAGCCGCGCGTAACGCGCATCCAAGAGACCTAAGCCACCGGGGTTAACCCGACACCTGGTGCACATTCCCCGGAGACTCTGCTTGTTATTCCTTTCGCGCGCACTTTCCTTCCCTCATTGCGCGCCGGCTCACTCCTTTTCCTTCGCTCTTTCTTTCAACCCCCCTTTGCCGGTCACCGGGCCTGTCTGGAACGTCCCTGCGGTAGGCCTTAGCTCTGAGCTTTTACCTCGGAGTGTCTTTCCCGCGGTGTAGCCGACCATCCCTTCCTCGATCACCGACGCATTACCGGACTAGTCTTACCTTCCCATTCTCACCCTTTGCAACACGACACCTCCGTCCCCGTCTTCAAAACCACCAACCACTGTGCAGTGTCGGTAATTCAGAAATCCGTACCATGCGAAAGACAACGTGGCCGGCGAATCCCAAAACTCCAGCTAGCCGGAGTTTTGAGACAACGATGCAACATCTCCGCGGTTCCTACGAGCTCGGAATCTGAAACTGCAAATTGATATGTCTCATAGGTGGAGGACCGAGTCGGGGCGCGGCAGCCTGAGACCGGTGAGCAAGACGAAGCGCCTCCCGGAGGCTCCTCGCGACCGAGATTGGATCTCGACTCCTCGGGGACAATCCTGGAAAACAAAATGGCATTATTACAGGTGGCTGTGAGTTGAATCCGCAATCGAATCGTCTCGTCTCTCAGACAACTCGCGGCTCCACCAAACCGCCTGCGCGACATGTCTGTTCATTCGATCCGGCTACATCGTAAAACCGCGAATTACAAGTATTCGCAGGAGCGCCGAGAGCGCAGGAGAAAAATAAGGTCAGGTTTTGGGGGAGTCGGTTGGGGATGAGATGTACCCGCCGCAGTTGATGTACGCAGGATTGAACGGAAATCCAATAAGCTCCTCGAGCGGTCTGCTTCAGTCGTAAAACGAGACAAACAAATTTCGACCGCCTATGTCACTGCTATAGTGTATCAGCTCCAGGAAGAAGGTTGACACGGAAGAGGGCCTTCTCGATAGACGGCTGTGTACGGGAAATTTACTACATATTCCGGTGTCATGACTAGACGAAGGGCGGGGCAAAACGGAACCTTGGGGCAAAACGGACCACACGACTGAGATGTTCCGGTTCATTTTGCCCCGCTCTGCGCGGACCATCAATCGTTGCAATTCGCCTCTCGGTGACCTAGATCGAAGGACCCTAATAAAAATCACGTAGCTCCAGTCTAATCACCCCCTGGTGCGGTTCAACGACAGGTCACAAAGACGCGCCGCGGACAGTTACGCCGTCCCGATAGTCTTCGCCCTGGCCTAAAACTTTGATCTCGATTAATATTTGAGAGGCAATTTTGGAGCTAGCCGGTAGATAGCTCGTTATCAAACTCCTGATTTGACAATGTATATTAATGACGAGCCGAACCATCTGTTCCCATTAAATTCCAATGGACGCGTCCCCGGTGTCTTCGTCATCGGCAGGTGGTTCAACGGATACGTCGATGTAACGTATTCGAGATGGGGGCCACGAGTTCCGTTCCGGCGACGTGGTGTATGGACGAGGTTGCGAAAGGTGCGGAATGGAAAAGTTGCCTGACAGAGTGGTCTCGAGTGCAGTCTTGCCCTGCAGGTGGGAAAGAGGTGCGGAACGAAGGTGAGAGCACTCGCGAGTAAATTGACGATACGTTCGAACGAGCGCGCGCTTCGGGTGTGTTGTTACGCCGCCAAGGCAAATGGAAGGGCAGAACCTCGCGAAGGTGCGAGGTCCTTGGCGGGCATGCACTTTGCATAAAGTCTCATTGTATACGAGATCACTTAGGAAGGTCGGCGGCTAACGAGCTGTCGCGTAGTTGCGCCGGTCTCCTATACACGATCCTTACGACGACGCGGCGAGGAAACCCACAGCGAGGGTAGAGCGCCATGGGAAAATCATGCCTCGGACGATTTCAGGATTCCGCGACACTGCTGGGACACAACAGGTACCAATGTTCGGGCGATTAAGGGCATTCCCAGATTCCAGCAGTTGTTCATTGGTTAGGAAATTTTTGTTTTGTGGAAATAAGTGAAACCAATGTCAAGCTCATATCGTATTCCTATTTTACGAAATTACTTTTTGCTCTGTACGAAATCAACTAGTTCCTACTAACTACAAGAATTTCTTCGACGTTTATCAATTAAATCAATGAAAAAAAAATTATATTTATGCGAGATAATAGTGGAGATAAGCTACGTGGAAAGCTGGCCAAGCTAACTTGTCTGAACTGTCCGATTATTGACTCGCGTATGTAGAAACGCTTGTACCAATTTTCGAACCATATATCGTATGTCTTTTAACGAAATGAACCGATAGAAAATAATTTAGGTTTACATCTTGCACAACTTCTATATGCATCGAATAATATTTGTAGGTACGATTACAAGTCTTAAATTGGCTTTCTAATACTTAAATTCGGAATAAATCAAATCTGCACCGAAGTGTCGAACGACATTAAATCCGTCATTCAAAGTCGTTTACCTCAGGCTCCGGACTTCGAATTCCGGTCGACAAAGATGGCCATCCAGGATAAAGTTGGTCCCAAGGAATTTACTCGATCTTCGTAACGTCGAACTGCATTGGCTTGGTTCCCGAGGATCCGGTAATTGGCCTCCTTTCCCTTTGAAGTATAAATTTCAATACGAAATGGCAGGATTCCGTTGAAAAAAAAAAACACATCCACGGCTCTCATTGTCCGGTCGAATCCGATTAAAAAAAAAAAAAAAGAAACCGAGTCCTCGTTTTGCGGAGAGCCCGGTCGATCCGTCGTCGGCACGAGCCGGGGGGCCGACGAATGGGACTATGGGGAGACCGGTAGGCCGGTAAGAGGGACGTCGTGGGACAGACTTAAAGTCGCGGAAAATTCATTGGTGGCAAAGTACGGCCGAGCCGGGGGGCAGTCGGGGGAAGGGAAACAACGAGGACATTGGCGCGGGCCGAGCTTCTCCATCTCGGTATCCTCGACCGACGTACCGGAGAGGATGACCGGCGGCGGAAACGCGACTCCCGGGAGTGCTATTCGCGGAGGGGCTCATCCACGTCTGCGGGGTATCAATTGGCGAATTTCGTCCTTTTTTTTCATCCTTGTCTCGGCCGCCGGACGGTTTTCTCTCGGACGAGCGAAGGACACATGGAAGTCCTGACTTAGGAGACGAGATGCATGGCGCGGTCGCGTATTCCGTCGAACTGGTATAAATATTGAATAAGGCGGTCGCGCGGGGGAGGGAGGGGCGGATTCGACGACGAAACACTCGGCTGGTCGAACACTGGACTATAATATAGTGTGTGTGCATATATATATATATATATATATGTGTGTGTGTGTGTGTGTGTGTGTGTATATGTACATATATATGTAGGTGAGATCGATGCACCGCACCGATTCAACGACTCTCCAACACTCCTCTCGACACTCAAGCAATCCGGGTAAAAGACGAGTGGCCTTATCGAGGAAAAAAGATGCCTTTGTCGAAAGGACCTACACTCTCGAATTTGGCATGCATTGTCGAACAGTAACAGCGTATACTCGTATCTCTCCGTCCACAGGACAGGATACAATACGTCGCGCTAAGGATAGAGAGCCAGACTCGAATATTCAGCTTTTCAGCGTCCCGAGACATTTTCCTTTTTCCTGCGGTATCTCGCGCATTGATTACGAAGATATCGCGACCGAGAGACTTTGGCCAAGGCGAGGTGGGTATCAAGAACGATAGGCAATTTATTTGGCGGGCGCCAATCCCTTCCGGTTGGAAGCGAATTCGTGCAGAAACAACGGCACATATCGGGTTAGTGAGACAAATAATAACTTTTGTATGGTGGCGATGGTGGTACGTGGGCAAAACGGTTTTGAAAATCCGGATATAATCTAAAATATATCGTTGGGACAAAATGGCGCATCCAAAAATTATTGGAAAATTGAGTTTTGCCCTCATTGTCCCCGTTTGCCCCCCTGTGCCATTTTGCCCCGGTCTCCCCTACAGTTTTTGTTGCTGACCGTAGTAACTTGCATGCTTTGGTAATTTAGATGCAGTTATGATAAAGACATCGCCGTGCGATCTCGGTTCCAACATGCGGCTCGCAGTGTTTACCTATTCATATTGCCGTTGCAATTGCCGTTAGCATCGCCGCTGCATGACAAACCGGGTTCTCGGATGTTCCCTTTTCAGCGACTCGGTGGATTCGCGAGTAAGTATTTCCCAATTTACTTTACGAATTTAATTCGATTTTAATAATGAAAAAAAATAATGAATGGGCCAACAGAGCGCAGTACAGTGACCTCAGTTACCATAAAGACATCGCCGTCCGATCTCGGTTCCAACATGCGGCTCGCACTGTTTGCCTATGCATGTTGCCGTTGCAATTGCCGTTTGTATCGCCGCCGCATGACAGAGCGGGTCCTTGGCTGATAAGATAATTAAGGAGGTCCGCGCGAGGCCTGCGGAGGATGGATCGGGATTCGAGGATCAGGGCGAGCCATTCCCGACGATCCCGGAAGGGACATATCCGAGCCCGCGGGTTTCGGGACCTCGCGCGCTCCCGTTGCTGTTGGGGGGGCCTCGTTGGGCTTGGGCTTGGGCGTGGTTGCAGCAGTAAACGTCATCGGCAGCCCACTAGACGTCACCGGCCACGCTGTCGTCACACGCGCGTCACATTTGCATTACCTCCTGTATAACCGCCTGGTTATAGGGCTCCTCTACTGTACCGCCTATGTACCGGAACACCGTACCGGTTCTCGTGTGTGACCATGCGAGAATACCCGTTTCGGTAGCGAGTAAACCAGCCACACACACACGGAAGACTGATATGGATGGAAATTAAAGTGCGATGATAATCGACGCGTACAAGAGAGGAGGGGGGAGGGTAACGAGTAGCGCGTGCGCACGCACCCGATTTTACCCCCTTCTATTTCGGTCCAACGGCATTTTTCGGCACGAGAGTGCGTCGAGCCACCCTTGGCCAGTGCTGGACCGGGACTAGCCCCGCGGCCTCTCGCCATATCCTCGCCACTCGAAAATTGCAACTGCGTATATATAGGTGTGTATGTATGAGGGACGTTCATGCCACCCCTAAATGGTAACCGCGGCAGCAACTCTTCGGCGAGGTCCATCAATTATTTCAATCGTCGATAATACTTATCGGAATTATTCGATACAAAGTACCGGTATTGGTGTGCACGCGGAGTTGGCGCATTGGCTCGCGCGGGGACGTGCGGAAACCACCGTTCGCACCGATTATGCATACGGGGGAGGCGCCACTGTGGGGATTAAAACTCGGCGATGCTAATGGACATTTTTTATTCCTTCAGATCTGTGCCGCGAATTTTTGGACAGTTGGCGAATTTTATATAGATAAAAAAAATAAAGTCGAAGGAATTTAAACGGGTAATCGCAAAAAAAATTGTATCAATAATTTAGCGACCGTTCGATCACTTTGACAATAAATCAATAATAAAAAATTGATTCATAAATAAATGAAATTTCAATTATACGGCCCTTTATTGTTATTACTTCAGTAGTATTTCAATAACAATGCAGAATTCTAGCAATTCCCGATAATTTTGAGCATTACACGAAAGGGGGACAAATAGTAATAATTTAACAATTCTTCGATTACTTTGACAATTAACAATTAATAATAAATTAATTTGAAATCAAATCAAATCAAATCAAATGACAATTTGAATCAAATTGTCATTATTATTTTGCTAATAATAAAAGAGATTTATTGCCAAATTTAATATTTATACAGTTATCTTGTCATACTAATTTGATACCCAATCATAATTTACACCTTGGCAAAGGGCCATCAACCTTCAGCCTTCAGCCCTTTTAGTAATACTTTAATCTTTAATACCAATGCACAATTCCAGAAATTACACTTCCTGAGGGATGTCAAAAAAAATGAGTTGACTTATTTAATTCCCCCTATTTTTTTCCCGTATCATTTTTAGCATGATACAAACCGCGTGTCCGTCGGCGGGGGGGGGGGCACGTGCCCCGGTGGTTTCGCAATTTTCCACGTCACGCAGGAGGCACCGAGCGCGCAGCGGGGTACTTGTGGCTGCGGGGGCGCTAATCGTTTCGACGATTAGCTGGATTATGCTGGGGATGACGGTGGATAGGCAGGGACCGGGGGGCCCGGGGGGCAGGAGGGTGAGGGGAGGGGTTGGCAGTGAAAGATGAATAAAGGAGGAGGGAAGAGTCGCGGAAGAATAATTCGAGAGCCGATGCTTGTGCTGTCGGTGGCGAGGTGGGTAGCGTGAGGGGGGGGGGGGGGGGGGGGGGGGGGGGGGGGGGGGGGGGGGGGGGGGGGGGGGGGGGGGGGGGGGGGGGGGGGGGGGGGGGGGGGGGGGGGGGCAGAGCATCGTGATGCCAAGTACCCGGGGCGCTGGTGGGTGCATTGTTTCCGCGGTGGCGGGTGGCCGGGCGCGTGCGGCTCCGCACGGGGGATAGAAAAAGACGGGGAGACGGAGAAGAGCCGTACCGTGAGCGGAAGCTGCGCGCAGGCGGTATCGGGCCGACTACGATAGACGAATGAAAACCGACTTTTTAATATCCAGGGATGATCTGTAGCAGAAGCGTAGCTGCGTCAGCGCCTGTCATTGTTATGTGCATGCGCTTCTCTGCCCGGTCTTCTCTTTTACTTCCCCCTCCGAACCCCCCTCGCAACCCCCTCGGAATCGTCCACCTCTTCAGTACAATGACAATTTTTCTCGTTTTATTCTTCGCTAAGCACTCCCTTTTTTCTCCTTTTTCCTCTTTCCGTCTCCGTATACTCCCCGGCCCAACCTCACCCGTTCACCTCGCCCGGCGGATTCGTCATGGTTTGCAAACGCGCATCAGCTTTCGAGAATAGTGGATTTACAGCGCCAGACGTAGGCAACATATTTCGCGAAGAAATTTAATGAAAAATCTGTCCGTTCGCTTGTTTACCTCGATACAAAGTCGGAATTGTGGGAAGCTAACCTCGAAACGTGGTTGCTCGCTCCGCCGCTAGAGGCGCTGTCTAGTGCGGCGCTCTAGCGCCAGGGGGCTTCGCGATCCAACCTGGTGAAGCCGAATTTAATGACGTTCGATCTCTATCGAACGATCGTCCCCGGTCGAATCGAATGT
This sequence comes from Ichneumoninae sp. B BG-2022a, assembly GCA_030522725.1. Lineage (NCBI taxonomy): Eukaryota > Metazoa > Arthropoda > Insecta > Hymenoptera > Ichneumonidae > Ichneumoninae sp. B BG-2022a. The sequence goes on along the minus strand of JAPYZD010002533.1, from coordinate 300 downwards.
CGATGGGGTAAGAGGCAACGAGTTACGAGTATTCACGAGTCTCCGGTTAATGGATATGATCCCAGGTGTGTCATGAATTTCGCGACAATAAGCATAACGCCTCGGCGTAACGGTGGCGAACGAACGGTGAACCGTGACGTATGGCGCGACGAGATGATGAATCAGAGTCCCGCAAGATTTCTTGAAAACAAAAATATATCGCCACGCAGGGATTTCACGGAGAGTGAGACCGCGGATGAGGCGACTGCGGAGGGGGGGGGGGGGGTTCGAAGGGCGGGGGTTGGGGTCTCGGAAGCCAAG
>JAPYZD010002532.1:0-16502 GCA_030522725.1 Ichneumoninae sp. B BG-2022a | reverse complement strand
ACGATAATTCCGTCCTCCATCCCATTTTCCAACGAAATTCTCTTCTCTTCAAGTGCAGCCTTTTGTTTGCTCACTGCGCTCACAGCTTGAGTGGCAATCAAAATCGAATTTACGATTCGATCGTAGAAAGATTGAAATATGGGGCGCGGTAGGTCCATAAATGCACAAAACTTCATCAGGCCATTCAAACCGACGCATGCTGAATACGATCTGGCGATTTATTTCGTATGCATTGTCAATCATAGGACACGAATTGATTCGCACTTTTTTACAATGGCCGCAATCGACCTCGATTTTGAATCCGAGTCCACGCAAATTTTTTTCAGTAAACTTTATATCGCGATCACACTTTACACTTCACTAACGTCGGTATAATGTTCAATGCATTGAAGAGGTGTACTATACGATAACCACAATCGTTAGTAACACCGACCTCTAAATCTTCCGACGATTTTAACTTTTTCGCCGACATGCCCACATTCTCTGCAGAACTATTTTCAGAGCTATAACGGTTCGGAGGTTTTCGATTCGAAATTGTCGATCGACTCTTCGTCGGATAGCTCCGTTTCGTACCCTTTTTCCCCGCGTACACTTTCTCGTTGTTCATTTCGATGTGCAAAGAGTAATTCTGAGCATTCGATATTTATAAACGAAACGATTCGGAGCGTTTAGATGCGAATAGTGTGGTTTCTATTCGTAAACTGACGCTATGACGCTATCCCTATACCTGCCTTGAAAATTTTTAACGAAACTATATTTATAACAATAGTCGGCTTTTGTTAAGGGAGGCAAAAGAATACCTGGAAATGACTCACAGGACTATAGGGTATATCTGCCGACCGGTTGAGATGCGCACCTGGCTGAGGCGGCACGGGACCCCGAGCGTCACGGAGCTGCACCGCTCCACAAAATATTTAATATCTCCGAAAATAATTATTTTTTCGACCTGGGACCAACGGCATTCTATTCTTAAATGTATTTTAGATTTTTCTGGATGGTTTTCAAAAAAATCGATTTTTTTGAAGCCGTCACAGTGGTGTTGTCCCTTAATGTGTAATGGCGGCCCCGTGCCGCGTGCTGGCATTCTCTCGCTTTCTCGCGTTATCGGACCCCATTCGCTCGGCGTGTATACGTCCGTCGCGTACTCGCTCACGTTCCCGACTACGCACCACGCTCCGTATGCCGCGTGTCTAGCCGCGTGCTGTCGTGACACGCCAGCTCCCTCTGCCACGCGGGCCGTTTTACTGTGGCTGGGCGTCTTTATCAATTTCGTCGAGTGTATTAAACATTTTCCCCTGAACATAACGTCGAGCTTTCTTTGTAATTCTACCCCAAACGAGCAGGACGAAAAACTTCATTTCGTGTTCTTCGATAGCTTCTGCGGCAACGCGGCAATGATCTATAAACATTGATACGGGCATATTATCACCATCAAACTCGGGAATGATTGTGGATGCCATTCTGAATCCCGCACTAGTACCCTTATGCGAAATTGACGGTTGACTGCCTTTTGCCGAACCGCTTGTCGATATCATTTCCGTAAAATCATTGCTAACCGATTGGTTTCGCGGCCATAGATCGCGCGGGAGGGGGGGGTCGGCGTCGTCATTTTGTTAATATTATTATTGGAAGATCTATTTGTCACGGGAATGTCTAAATTATCTACACAGCTTCCTGCTTGAGGAAAGCTCAGTGTCGACTGTGCTCGTTCTGAACGACCTCGACGAGGGGGTGTTGCAACTCTCGATGTACCTCTTGCCGTCTCTTTTATCGCGGTCTACCCGGCATTGTCTTGAGAGTGTTGGCTCACTAACTCTTTGCTTTATAGATAAATAAAATCTGGTGAAATAATGATAAATCGCAATTTGTTAGTGATAATAATAATTGGGCTTCGGTTGACTTGTAAAATTTCGAACTAGATTTTATTCTACTAGGACAACAACGCGCGCTGCCGCGCGCGTCCAGGTAAATTGGCGCTGCCGCGCTCAGATAGAAATAATCAAATGATTAATTTGACATTCTAATAACCTACAAAATTGTCACAAACATATTTTTATCTAGTTTTATTTGTTTACATGACATATAAAATAATTACCGAATATTTCATTAAGATCGGAACCATGGTAAAATACACTTTTCAATATATGTGCTTGGAGCTCTTCTACGTATCCGTTAGTGAGACTTGCCAGTTTTTGTTTGCCAGCCTCACATCAAATCTAAGCGCCCCATTATGAATTGATGGGAAATAAACCACTGCTGTACAATTCCGCTTTAGAGAAAAATGAAATATAGTTATGGGACGTAATATATATTTTTCTTCTGTGCTTTCATCTAATTTTGTCAATGAGTATAAAATTTTTTTTCATAAAGTAAGCACTCAAATAGAGGCAAGAAAATTAAAAAAAAAGTTTCACGCTCAGCGTTTCAGGAAGCTGTGGAACCTGTTCCATCTTTGGAATTCTTATCTATTGAAATAATTCCTTATAGACGAAATTTTTAACAATTCCATCGCGTAGAGATCCAAGATATACTTTCGAAGCTTCCGAAGAACGCACACGGGAGAAGGCTGCATACAATTGGCCGTGATTGAAAACACCTCTGCGAAAATCAACACTAATCTTTTCAAACGTTTACCCCTGTGATTTGTTAATGGTCATAGCAAATGAGACTTTTACTGGGAACTGGCGCCGTTTAAAAGTGAAGGGATATTCGTTTTCACAGAAGAGAGTGATGCGATGTAAGAAAACAATTTCACCGGTTTTATCACCAGACAGAATCTCACATCGTAGAACTGTGTTGCCTAATTGTAAAATCAGTAGTCTCGTACCATTGCACAAACCTTCGTTGATGCTTAGGTTTCGAATAAGCATGATAATGCTGTATTTACGGAAACGTAGTTCGTAAGGCGGTAAACTCGCTGGCGATAGTGTATTCAGGTACTCGGGCAAGATTGTTTCGTTGATCTGATCATTGTCGCCACAATTATCTGTACTATCAACGCTCGTATAAAGCCGTTCAGTAGCTTTATCGAATAAATCCATGACCCTGGAGTTAATTTCTTGAACATCGACATTTCGAGCAGATAGAATGGCACACTTTGCCACGTGTCTAAATCGTCTTGCTCTCACTAATTGTCCGTAGGTATCTTCGACTATATCTCGGTTCGCAGTTGCGAGACAACATGCTGGAACTTGAAGATTATCTTTCGGATCATTAAGAGTTCCATCACCAACATTGAGTAGGAACTGAGCGAATTCTGCCTCGTTTGGTAAAACTCTCATGTTTTGAGTTAATGCGTACTTGGAAAAGTGTTGCCACATTGCACTGTACTTGATTGATAGATTCACCGTTTCGCTACGAGTTCCTCTCACTTTCTCGTTGTTCAAAAGTCTCCTCCGAGCACGATAACTTTTCCACCAAAGGGTTTGTTATTGTTCATCATGTCCTGTAACGTTCGGTTTGCCACTTCGAGGGCATAACGTGGAGCCATAGGTGCTTCGTCCCAGATGAAAAGATCGACGTTCTTCAAATCCTCCCCTTGTTTCGATTGCACCTAGATGCTCGATGTGGATTCTGCGTATAAAGGTACTGGCAGTCCAAACGTTTTGTGTACTGTCTTACCCTCAGGAAGCAATATCGCCGCGATTCCGGTGAAAGCCATGGCACTAACGCACTTACTTCTACCTCGAACGAGATTCGAAAGGGTCGTATACGTGAAAGTCTTGCCGGATCCTTCAGGTCCATCGATGTAGAAGCAAGTTTGTTCGGCATCGACGTTGTCGATTGCATGTAGAACAGCATCGACGAAGGTCTTCTGGGTATCATTAAGTTGTCTATATTGTTGCATGCCAATTTCGGTAAATCCAGCAGGTAATATCTCAGGCTCGTCTTGATCCAAATTTTCCATTTGTTCCATTTGTTCCATACCTGGGAATTGCAATAAACTCGAACCTTCTCTGTTAAGCATGCGAGCGATTTGACTATACGCTTTTCTTTGCGCTTGTTGCACGCCTATGCGTCTCGCGTAATCCTGCGATAAATTGTCTTTAAATTGTTCCCACAGATATTCCGAATGAATCGGTTGACAGTGAATCACGATTCTGACAAATAGTCTTCGAAGCAGTCCAGACATCATCCAGACGGCAGCTTCGTCCATTGCTCTTCGCCACTCGTCGTCGTCTTCGATAAGACCTAGAGCTAGACATGCCGCGATGAAAGTTTCACAGACTTGACCTTCCACAGTTCTCAAATGTACAAAATTTGTTACTCCTTTGACTTTTAATAACAGTAACCGAAGATGAAACAATTCAGTCTGTGCAGGGTTTATCGAGTACATTCGTCCGATTGCATGATGTCCACGCTGTCGCTTTTCCCATCTGGAAATGGTTCTTTCATCGACGTTTATTTTTTTTTTACACATAATGCGATGGGATATCTGTATATACAAATTGTCTTGCAGAATCATCACGAACGTTCAACGCGAAATAACCCATGAGCATGGTTGCGCGATTGATGGCATTTCGTATCCCATCATTCATGTCCGCTGGAATCGTGATACTGTGTTCGTTCGGTAGATGTACTGGAAGACGTATCACAGGGTGGCTTTTTTCTTGCATCTTTTTGTCGAGAATTTGCTAAATCGTTCCATTCGGACCAATTCGGTCCTTTACTTCGTCGTGATCAATAACCCGTTGTTCCGACACTCCGTTTGTTATCTGTATTGCCGCTGTATCGTGACCCTTGTAAATGTACTGTGATGTGACGTTTTGCGTCTCGTCACCGTGTACGGTTTTGATCGGGCAGTGGGCCGGATTTACGGCCCTGAGGACGCCACTCGTCGAGCCGGCTCGATCGTCGACTCGCCGAGGGATTTTATTTTTCTTTATTTTATTCATTTTCTTTAATATTATTTTATTCGCAAAATCTGCGACCTGTTGTTTTTTTTGGTGTCTAAGTGTTTTCCTTTAGGCCATACGAGAATCGCATGACTCTCCAATTTAACCGTCGGACCGTTTTACCCCAACCGTGTTCCCTATGGAGATTGGCCTAAGAGGGCCGGAGAGTTTTCGTTCGATGAGCAGGCGGAAGCCGAAAATCTCCTCCGCGGGCTAGGGGGCCGAAGGGACGCGGGTAGTGACCAAGATAGCGTGTTTCCCGTCCCTCCCGACTACACGGAGCCTGGAGCCGTCCCTGCCCCGTCGAATTCACGGACGCCGCGGACCACTCATCACGGCACCTCCACTTGAGTGGATTACGAGGGAAAAATGCACGTCGAGGTGCCGTTATATGGCGTACCGAGTGGGCCCACCGCGGAGAAAAATGGGACGCCTCATTTCACGAGGGAGGCGTTCATTTTGCCCCACCGGATCCTGGGAGGAAGGAGTCTGTGACTCTCGTCACTCATCGCTGCGAGCGGAAGATTCTCGCGGGTAGCGGGGAGCGGCCGGAGGAGAAACCGGTTTCTTCCGGCGTCTTAGCCGTAGAGCTTAGGCTAGATTCGGGAGTCGGGAGAGAGGGGGCGGCGCTAGCGTGGTCAGACCCGGGAGAGCGATAATTGATTCAGCAGTCGGTGATCGAGTTTGGTGTCGAGTGGTGCTATTGGCGACTTTTTGGATTATTCTCCCGGGCTGGACACACGCCGGTAAGCCTCCGTCTCTCTCTCTCTGTGCTCTGTGCTCGCCGGAGGCGCTAAGCTAGGACCCAACTGCTTTCTTTTCGAATCGTTTTATTGTCTGATTTGTTTTTTTTAATCTCTGTAGCTTCTTAAAATTTCTCGCTTTTGTCGTCTCGGAACGACGTGTTGGGTCCGGCGACGCGTGTCCGGCGAGGTTCTTACGCGCTGGTCTTTTTTTTTCTTTTCACCGCCTTATCCGATATACTTGTGTTTTCTCTCGGCTATCTTTCTCCCTGCTATGATTTCTTTTATCTGTCGGCTGTATCAATTGTTATTCTGTTAGCGTTGCGTATCTTTCGGCTATATGATATCCTGGGCTCCATACCGCGTACCGCAATTCTTAATGAACTGGCTATATTTCGCTACTTTATTTCGACCATCGGCGATATCTCGCGAGCTTTATTCGAATATCGGCTATATTTCGCAAATTTTCTTAAAAACACCAGCGAGGGGACTTTCGTCACCTTCGCCTATTGCGATCGGCTACATCTCGCGAATTGTATTATATCGAGGCTGAGTCGATTTCGCCGGTTACATGGGTTACATTTCATCAGGCGAGACAAAGGGGCGGCAAGCGCGTCGTCCAGCGTTCGTTAGGCCGTTCGGCCGCGTGTTGGCTATCTCGCGCGTAACGGTCACGGGTGCGCCGTGTTTACATCCAGCGGCCCGTGCCAAGAACCTTCTCGACCACCTCGGCTATCTGGCGTACTAGCTTTGCTATAGCGAGCGTTTTGTCTTTGTATTTTTCTTTTCTCTCGCGTCCCGCGTAACGGTGAATCGGCTATATAAAGGATAGAATTGATCTGGCAATCGCAACACTGTTTCGTGACTTTATCGTTCTTGAATATTTTTGAGTTTATTATTCGTCGTAGTAAATACCGCATTTTTCGTCTCGGTTACATGTAATTTCGGCAATGTAATTTTCGGCTACATTCGATTTTGCAAATAATTTATCTTTTTTGGCTACATTTAGTTTTGGCAATAATTTATCTTTTCCGGCTACATTTAATTTTGACAATAGTTATCTTTTCCGGCTACATATAATTTTGGCAATAGTTATCTTTTCCGGCTACATTTAATTTTGGCAATAGTCTATCTTTTCGGCTACATTTAATTTCGGCAATAGTTTCTCTTTTCGGCTACATTTAATTTTGGCAATAGTTTATCTTCTCTGGCAACATTTTATTTCGACAATAGTATATTCTTCCCCCGGCTATATTCCTTTTCGTCAATAGTTACTTTTCCCTGGCTACATTCAACTTCCGATAATAATTTATTTCCTCCGCCTGCGCTTGCTATTTGTCACCGTTTGACCTACGAGTCCGTTTGCGAAAATTACATTGTCAAACAAAGAATAAATCATTTAATTATTATATTGCATTTGGTCACTCGCCCGTCCACCCCCTCTATCAATTTCTCCCAGGTGAGCTGACCTAGTCAGAGTCTCGCCGGCTTCGTCTTTTTACCCGCTTCCCCGTTCGTCCCCATAACTCGCCGCGAGTTTCTTACAAATATGCCGCTTTCCGAGCGGTGGTACCAAGGTACCTGGCGCCCAATCGCGCGCGAGATAGCGGCTTCCACATTGCCACGCGGGAACGGCTTTGTTCGGTCGGCATGAGGAAATTTAGGAAATCTCGTCGTGGGTTCTAGCCCCGAGATTCGGCACCGAGCAAGGTCGCGGCACCCGCAAGAAGCTGGGAGAGTGGATTTTCGGAGAGTTGGGAGCCGTAGAGTACGAGAGGTAAAAATTCTCGCTACAGTACTTATACAAATACTTTCGAGCTGTGACACTCGTTACAACTTCTATATTAATGTGGCTATTGAAAATGAGCGATAACATAGGACAGTATGGGACAACCCATCGATTGTCGACGACGTGTCCTCCTTGACGTTCGTATAGAGCTCCGGTGTCACTTTTACGATAGTGTGGATAAGCATTTGCATCTATTGTCGTTTCCTCATGGAATGGCTTCGGGAAATGTTTGGAGCATTTTCCATTCACTTCGCACCAAGCCCCGCAAGGTCCATAAATTATATTGCCCATGATGATCTGATGCAATTGAGGAGCAGGGATCTCTGCAGAGATAACTCTGTCAATCATTTCTGGTGTTATAAGCTTGTGCTTCAAGGTCACCAGCAGGTGAATATGCAGTAAACCTCGTTTTTGTAATTAGATCGTGTAAACGTACGCTTCGGTTTCAGCGAAGATATTTTCTCACGTGAGTAAATCGAGTAAGTATTTTTTCTTTATGTCGAAAACACGCGCGGTAAGCGCGTGTTTTCGACCAGGAAATAAATTTTCCCTGATTTCCCGCCAATTCGGATTGCAAGTCATTGTGATGAAAAGATCTGGCTTACCGAACTTTTGAACTATTCCGATTGCATCTTGATAGTGTTGCATCATATTTCACGGCGAGCCAGTGAAGCTCGAAGGTAAGATAACAACTCTTCGGATTCGTGCATCCGCATCGTGTGCTGTGGTGTTCAAATAATCTATCAATCCAGTATACGTTTCCGCACGTATTTGCGTCTGATTAGCTCTTATAAATTCGATACGATATTTTTTTACTTTCACATAGTGATCTACAACCCATTGTTGCAAGAGACGTCGTCCTAAAAGTATAACGTTTCCCTGGTTGTTTTCACGAATTGCCAGTCGATACCGTACGTAAGCCTCTCTGGATACTCATTTTGCATTATCGTCAGATAGTTTTAGATCCCGATGCCAGCCTTGAGTACCAAAGGGATAAAACAGTGGATATGTCCGTGGCTCAACATTGGCATCCATAGTACTTACAAATTGCAGTTTCCTCGTATTCTTGTTACGTATCGTGACATACGATTCGGGAATTCCGCCACCGGCAGTAGTGGAGAACACGGCGGCAACTTCGTTATGTCGTTGAAAATTGAATCGACAGCGATCCATCCCTGGTTTGAATGTAAATAGTAATTGTAACTCACTGGGAGGTTGCTCGTCGTTGGATTGGTTACCTTATTGTCGTTGAATTTCCAACTCTTCACCCATCATCTGATATGATTGAGCAAAGACGTTATTATCACGCATAATGCGGTCAATTACTGTCAGTACACCGCGATCAAGATCCGTATTTCGACGCTGTAAAGAATCCACGGCTTCTTCCGAGTCAACTATAAAGAGCTGGCCGTAGGTCCGTAGTTCGTTGGGAGCTGGATACAATGACGTGTTTTTTTTTGTGTAGGGAGGTGGAAATGCTTTACGCACACCAAATTAGTAGTGTGGGACTCCTCCGCGAACGGCCCTACCCACTAAAACCACCTCCCCTTTCCTCGCCTACTAATGACCCCGGAACCGCATTCGCATTACTTCAGGGTCATAAGTTTTGTGCGCTATCCACACCGCTCGGCCTCATTGCTCCTGTGAGCTCTCACTGGTTGTTTCACCATTTTCCGCTTGGACCCGTCTCGTCGCTTCGGTGGCTATTTCTTTACAGGTTTGGCTCCGCTTGCTCCCTCTCTTGCTCCTCTCTCTTCTTTGTGCGGAGGACACTTTCCGCATAATGTGCCACCGCGTCCCAGTTTGCCTGTGACCGCAGCATCAGTGTCACGATGTTCTCGACAGCCAGTGTTGCGCCGACAGCCTCTTCTAATGCCGCCCTCTCCGCAGTCCACCGCTCGCACGCGAAAAATGTGTGTCGCACATCATCCTCCTCTTCTGGACAATAGTCACAATATGGACTCCTTTTGCGATTGTATCTGTAGAGGTAGGCGTTAAGCATGCCATGCCCCGTCAGGAGCTGGGTGAGGTAGAAGTTTACCTCGCCATGATCTCGCTTTATCCACGGGGTGAGTCCCCCGACAAGTTGGGCCGTCCACCTGCCAGTTGTTGCTTGTTGCCATCGCCGTTCCCACTCCCGTAGGGTGCGTTGCCTTTCCTCATTCCTGATGTTGCCAGTTTCCTCTCCCTGCTTCCTGTTGTACACCCGCTTCCGCTCTTTGGCCAGGAGATCGATGGGTATTACCCCGGCGACCACCAACATCGCTGCCTCCGAGACCGTGCGATATGCACTTGCGGTTCGCAGGGCACTTCTCCTTTGTACAGAAGCCATTTTCCTCCTGTTCCATTCGACCTCGAGTACATCAGCCCAGATTTCCGCGCCGTATAGCAAGATCGAGTGGACGACGCTCATCAAGGTTCTCCGTTTTGAGCTCCTAGGTCCCGCTACATTTGGCACAAGCCTCGATAGCATAGCCGTCATATTAGCTGCCTTATTGGATGCACCTTGGATGTGTTCCCAAAACGTGAGTTTGGCATCCAGTCTTATCCTCAGGTATCGGAGCACCTTTACGGACTCGATGCGTGCGCCGTCAACGTCAGCTGTGAAATGATCCACGAACTTTCTTTGCCGTGTTAAGACGACCATTTCGGTCTTATGGGCTGCCAGTTTCAGGCCATGCTCCTTCAGCCAGTCACTGACGCGTCGGCTGACTTGCCCGATTTGCAGCCTGGCTTGCTCTTCGAACCTGGCTGTAACGATTGCTGCTATGTCGTCCGCGAATCCTACAAGCTTCGTATCCGCTGGCATTTCCATCGACAGCAGGCCATCGTAAACGACATTCCATAGGTCGGGTCCCAGTGCTGATCCCTGTGCTACCCCGGACGTTAGCCTCTTTCTGTGCTGGCCCTCGGTGGTGTCGAAGATCAGTTCCCGGTTATCCAAGTAGTCACTAATGATCTTAGTGATATACCAAGGCACCGCAAACCTCTCCTCTAACGCCTGGAGGATGTCCAGCCATCTCACCGAATTGAATGCGTTCCTTACGTCGAGTGTGACCAGAACGCAGACACTTCTCGTCCGATGGTTTCCCCGCCACGCCCTGGCGGTTGGTTTCAACGCCTTGGCGATGGCTCCCCCGCGCAGAAAAAATTAGTCCCGGAAGGAGTCCCGGCGGGACTCCCGCCAAAGACCCGCGTGAGGCCTGCAGAAGTCCCGCATATAATTTGGATCGTAGTTCTTACGACAAATTAATCAGACGCTTTCGAGGACAATTTTGCGATGTTACTTAATTTTTTGGAAATTGAATGACTCTGAACGCAGCTGTGGAGGCAGCTACGCGCAGCTGCCTCCACAGCTGCGCGTAGCTGCACACGGATCATCTTCTCAAGCACCTTTCCTGCTATATCGAGCCTACAGAGTGGCCGATACGAAGACGGGTTGATCGGTGGACCCTTCCCCTTATCGAGTAGTGCGAGCCGCTGTAATTTCCACCTTGCACCAAACACTCCCGCCCGAAGGCAGAGATTGTACATGTTCAGTAAAAGGTACGGGAATTCCTTTGCTATAATCTTAATTACCTCGGCGGATATTCCATCAAGGCCCGGCGCCCTTCGATTGCCAATGAATGCCGCTGGGTCTCGCATCTCTGCCACCGTGAAGGCTGGGACGTCGCCCTCAGATGGGTACTGCCTCAGTTCTCTGTCCGCGTGTTCTGGAAAGAGTCCTTCCACTATCTCATTCATCATTTCAGGTTCCTTGGGTGCCTCCATTTTGCGTATTAGCAGCTTGTAACGCGAAAGCCATTTTGCCTAGCTTTCGCGTTACAAGCTGGTAGCCACGGCCCCAGGTATCGTTGTCAACTTCCGTGCATAGCTCCCTCCAGCATCGGGATTCGCTGTGTTTTACCGCTTTCCCGAGCTGCTTCTTAGCCGCCTTGTACGCATTGTTATGCTGGGCGGTGGCAAGCCAACTCCTCCGTGCTCTTTGAGCTTTGCGCTTAAGTTTTAGGCAATCCTCCTGAGCTCCGCAATGTCTTCCGTCCACCAGTATGCGGGCTTTCTATGAGTTCTTCGCGACCCTCGGCATACATTCATTGCAGCCTTTTGCGATAAGCTTCATCATGCGGTCGATCAGTTGTTCAGCCTCCTCCCTGGAAGCCATCAATGGTCCTGCTTCTTCTAGCAGGTTGCCTCCTGTTGCAACTACCCTCAGAAGCACCTCCTTGTCTAATCTGGCAACGTTCCAGGCAATCACCGTGTGCCGGTTTTTTCCCGTGTCGCCAAGCGCACCCGGACTTCTAACCCGGAATTTGATAAACTGGTGGTCGCTGGCCGTGAAGCCCTCGAGCACCTGCCATCCCGTGATCCTCGCTGCAATATTGGAGGTAACCATGGTTAGGTCGATGATCGTTCCACGCTGTCCACTCCTTCTGAATGTTGCCGCAGTTCCGGTACTCAGGATTGTCAGGTCCAGTCTGGCGGCCATCTCGGCGAGCTCTGTCTCTCGCGTGTCACTCTATGCCATACCCCACTCGCTGGACTTAGCATTAAAGTCGCCTGCCACCACAACTTCTCCTTCGGTGTTGCGGATTTCTTCCTCCAGGTCTTCAAGCTTTTGTCGGAATACTCCGATGCCCTCGTTCGGCGATAGATAACAGCTGTAGTAGGTGGCGTCTCCGCTTTGCATCCACACATATCCGTCGCTTTTTCCACAGTTGGTGATTGGGAACTTTTGACGGTTTTTAACCCATATGGCTTCTGTTCCGGTATTGTCGGCGAGCCAGTCTGGCCCATCCCGGTTGGAGTACTGTTCGCTGACGATCAAGAGATCAGTGCTTTGCTCAAATGCCCACTGGGTGAGCAGGTCTTGCGCCAGCCTGCTTCGTTGAAGGTTTCCTTGCAGGATTACCGCCATTTTCGCGCGGCGCTTTTCTTTCCTGCCTCGATGTAGGCTGTGCATTTCGCCGATCCGGGGATGTGATCCACCCTGCTTTCATAAGCCCTCTCTGTACAGAGGTAGCACTTTGGCGCGTTGCACCGTGCACATGTCCTTCCCCTCCACACTTCCAGCAGAGGTTTCGGTGGTCTTCTGACTTGCACGCAGCTGCTATATGCCCGTATCCATGGCAGCGGTAGCATCAGGTTGTCATGACCTTTAATCGCACTCGGCAGTTGACCCATCCTATCCGGATGTGGCCCGCCCTGTCCAGTATGGCAGCTGCCGTTGCGTCCATTTCTACGTGCGCCTTTACGTTGCCCCTCAAGGTGTTCTTGGACATCGTGACGCTCACATCGCCGCCAGCTTCCTTGCCAAGGAGATCTCGGAGAGCCTGAGTGACCTCTTCTTTTTCTGTGGCTGCATCTATATCGCAGATCTCGACCTGTGCTCTGGGAGTCAGGTGGCGCACGCTGCCCGTCCCACCGATGGCTTCTTGTATAGCGCTGCCGAACAAAGATCGGTTTGCTACCGTCGCTTCGAGTTCCACAAGGACATCCTCCTGTTTGGTCTCTCTGATGGATTCGACTGTGATGCCCATTTCATCAGGTTTGACTTTCTTGCGAATGTCCTTGAGAACATCCGCATATTTCTTGCCCTGCGCAGGTCTAATCACCACTGCGTCAGGACGCTCTCTCCTTCTTTTCCCGCCCGGTTTTTCCTCGTTGGCGCGTAACCTTCTGTTTTTTGCGGGGCTGTTGCTGTCACCGCAGGGTCCCTGCGCACCTTTTGCTGACGACTCTCGACGATCGTCCATCCTTTCCCGTCATACCTTTGCACCTTTTTTTTGGGACTTTCTTGTTCCCCTTCCGGGGGACTCGGCGTCTTCATCGCCGGCCTCTTTGCTTCTGGAGTCGCTAGTGCTTGCGTTAAGCTAACAGTCCTGCGTCTCTCCATCACCTGAGTCTGCGCCACTCTCCGGAACTCGTTTTTAGGTGCGCCCGACCGCTCGTTCTTCCACGCCTTCCTGTTGCATTTGATATCGTCAAGAGTAAACTCTGCTTTCCCTAGAGCTGTTCTTATCGGCGAGAACATGTTGTTCTTCGTCTTGCAGAACTCCTTCATTTCCTGAATGATGTTCTTCAAGTGCTCGAGCTTCCGGTCCTCTATCGTAACCACTTCTTCATACCGTTTGCCGAGATCGACTTCAGCCGCGCTATGAGTCTCCGTCAACTCGGTGTTTCTGCTTGTAGCATTTGATGCACCAGGGGCCAAGTCGTCCACCCCTGTAGCACTGCGGTCGTGTGTTGACGATGTCAGGAAGCCCGCTTCCTCACTCCCGTATGACGGCGGTACTGGGGATCCGCGCCCCTGCACCGTAATCGCTTTTCCGTAGACCGACCTCACCATAGCTGATTTGTTTTCGGGGTTTCTTCCCCTAGTCTGTTTGGTCCGCGGAAGCTATTTTATTTCACTCCAACCCTTCGCCCGTGAAATGGCAGGACACCGGAGTGTACCACCACCACGCACGGCGAGCCTCCCCTATCCGCCAACCGGGGACGCGCCACATAGGGGTTACAGACTCCCCTTGTGGACAATGACGTGTTTACCTGATAGTATATTTGCCCCTGTATCTTAAAGCAATACGGTCCAGGACGTCTTCCTTCAAAGTTCATTAAATTGGCGTTAAAAGACGCAAACGAAAACGAAGCATTGTAGTTTCGAATACGGTCGAAAAAGGTGTTTGATTTATCGTGTGTGCTATCGAATAAGGAGTTCAATTCATCTGGCATGGCCGGTAGAGGTTCAAGACGGACTTTACCGTGGCTGCAGCAATTATGGAACGAAGTTCACATGTTGGATACTTTTTCGGATACAAAATGTGCAGCATTACAATGCATACAGAGCTCCGTCATAAGACCTCCGTAGTGTTCCTGGACAATGTTGACCGGTCCTGCAGGATATCGGTTTCTTTCTTCGCTACGTATTTGTCAAAAACAGTGCTACCGTTCAGCATTAGCTAATCTGTCGTTCCGTTGTTCACGACCTCGAACACGTGATACTATAACTACGTCTGATCTCATTATTTCTGGTTGAAAATCTATGACATGTTCATATTGTTCAACGGTTGGGAGTTCAACGATGCTGCCATCTGGTACCACATCTTCTCTGAGCGTCTCTGTGGGCGGGTTACATACAACCTCTACATCTTCTGATAATTCTTCCATCTACACTGATTCGTCCTGTGTTTGTGTTTCAGTAAGATTCAAAGATTGCTGAAACTCTGCAACAATTCTGTTACCCTGTGTTATTAATATCGATACGTCTTCTGATTGTTCCTCGATTAGGTTCAAAGGTTGTTCATTTCGTGCCTTTTGTGCGGCTGATACGCTACGGCGACGACGCTGAGCCTCCGCATTTTTCTCTCGTTTTATGCGTTTGAATTCAATTTCTTCTTCAGGTGTTCGATTTTTCTTTCGTCGTCCCATGTCGCTCTTTGATTGGATAGTTCACGTTCACTTTATTTTCATCAAAACAGATTTCAATTTTATTTATTCAAGTAATGTTCTGTACATTAATGAAGTCAGTAAACGAAAAATATTGATTGACTTTATTGGAAGCTTTAACACAACGGTCTTTTTTATAATATAAATATTATGAATAATAAATGTAACTACAACCTGAACAAAAATATGTTAGTGCCTATGAGAATTGAAATTATTCACATGTAATACTTGCAATCAATTGTTAATGATCTTACAGAATCGAGATTTTGTTACGCCCTTTGGTTCTCTATCGTCAATTCGCTTCAATTCGGTTCAATTCAATTCGCTCCATGTTCATCATTATTTCTCATCAGCAAATGTCTGGTCACCTGACATATAAAAAAAATACTTTTGTGAGCAATAAATCTTACAAAAGAAATCACATCATTTTTTTTCTAATCTGTTAAATTATTGTTCAGCTGAAGACTCATACCGAAATTCTTTTTAATGAATTTGGAAAGATCGACCATTAAGCATATTGCGAAATGTTATAATCCATAATGTAAAAAATTAACTATTACCTTTTCTAAATGTTATGTTTTGTCTTGTGGCAGTTCCTCCTTATTCCTTATGTAGGACTCATGCCACATGATTGGTGGGCCAATTCACCCGATCGACAAAGAGACCGCTAGATGAGAGTCATTCACCTGGGGCCTTAAAGAGTCAATAGAGCGATTTGACAACCTGCAATAATTAACAATTATCTATCAACGATATTTTATATGTACAAAAAAATGTTGCTGATAGTTCGAAAATCGCTGAGCACTAGAAGGCATTTTTTAATAAGTTTAGCAGTTTCTAACATTGTAGAAAAAAATAGTATTATCGCAAAAATATCATATGAATAGGACGATATGTAGAATACAGACCCATAAAAAAATTGTTTTTTGTTCCGTTAATATTCCCGGCTAAAAAAAAATTATATAAGTACAAATGTCGAAATGTTTATGTGTTGTTGCTTGTCGGTGGCACGAGCTTAAAGCTATAATCTATTCACGAAGAACTTAAGTTGCACCGAAGGAAAAAACAAAACAGCTGTAAAAGAATTTGCACATTGGTTTCTCATTGTTTGAGATTGCTTACATTGGATGCCGCAAGGAATGATCTGGTTTATTTTTGGCTACTTCATATAGGGGATCTTGTGAATGATCAAAGGGAGTAAACGACATACTGATCCACTTACTTGAAGTAATAAAAAGAAAAAACATTATCAAGTGTAACCCGTATAATTTCTTTGCGTCACAGAAAGACCAATAGATATTCTAATCAACATGTTTCAACGTATTTTTCGCGCTGATATGAATCCCCTCTTAAAAAAAACATGACACTTGAATGATCGAGGTAAATATATCGAAATAATTGAAATCGTGAAGCCAGTTTTCGTAGCCAATCAATTTGTTCCGTTTCATTGATAAGATCGACACAGCTATTCTAAAAGAAAATTAAATAAGCGCGAGCCAAGCGAGCGTGTTGTTATTAGTCATAACAAGCCCTCTCGGGGCTTGGAGCCCCTTCGGGGCTCGTCTTTTGAGGTTTTGTGGTTCAAACGTCGTTTTGAGGTTTTCTTGCTTAAACTTCGTTTTGAGGTTTTGT
>JAPYZD010002531.1:2226-17839 GCA_030522725.1 Ichneumoninae sp. B BG-2022a | reverse complement strand
AACTTCCTCTATGATAAATTCCGTTGTTCCATTTTGGCTTCCTCATAGAGGAAGCTATAATTAAAATACAATTTTCACAACAAAAAGTATAGAAAAATCGTGTTCAAATTACTTTTCACCTTTTTCGTAACATAGAAAACGTCTACATTTCATAAAAGTAAATCCGTCAAAATTGACCCCAGAATTTATTATAGGATATCGGAAACTGAAATTTGCGGATTGCGTCGTTTTACGTCAATTTTTATGCTATTCCGCAGCGCTGATTACGATGCCATAACTCATTTTACTCTTTGCGTGGTGTTTGATTCAAAAATTCAGATCAATTGGGATTGTGGGATTTTGAAAAGTTTTATTTCGGAAAAATTGAAACTTTTCCAAATCCCAGAAAATTTAAACGATTGGATAAATTTTTACCAAATTTAATACGAAACATTGTACCGTGTTTGTCCATTCCCATGCCAAATTTAAGCTCGATACCTTCATGTTTACTCAAATTAGACGGTTTTGGCCAAATTCAATACCAAAGGTCTATGATAAAAAATACTATATTTGTGTGCAGTTTTATGATGATAGCTCAAAATTTACGAAAGTTAGAGCTACCACAGACTCTTTTCAAAAATTTCGATTTCCCGTAAAATCCCGAAACGGGCCGCAATCTTCAAGAAAATTATATCGAAGGAGGAGACGTAAGCACTGTACTAGTGTACACAATTTGAACCCGCTATCCCAAGCCGTTTCCGAGTTATAGTCGTTCTAAGCGATGCACGCTGTCATTCACATATACACACACACACACACACATACATACACACATATATCCGGACGCCAGCTAAAAATTACATTTCTCGACGTTTTCAACCATTTTTAGTACGCTGACATTAAAATCTCGAAAACATTTTTTTCACGAAAACATAGCTTCCTCTATGAGGACGCAAAAAGCTACACATTATGAAAATAATAGCATGATTCCGCGCTTATTAGGCTTGGGCAATGAATTTAGCGATATAGGGCAGTTTTTCGGTGTCACCCGCGACACTTTTAGGTCCGCTCAATTTTTGCGAACGCGGCTTCAGCTGGTAGTAGCGTCTAATTATAATTCAAATTTATATAATTGTTATGAGATTACTGCAAATTGTACACTATTTGCACATGCATATTGATATAAAAAGAGCTTGACCCCTATATAATACAATAAATAAATAAATAATTAAATAAAAATAATTAAATCATAAAAAACACGTAATTGAGAAATATCAGGAGCGTAGAGCGGGTTAAGGATAAAAGCGTAACGCAATGAAACTTTCTTTCGGGTCGGTGCGCCGCTGTTGACTCGTTAAAAAAGAAAATAATAATAATAAAAAACATTGTAATTATATCTTTTCGTCGGAGGATAAACCGCTCTCGAAACCGAAGCCCGTGCAGCCTCGGTGTGTTTAATGAAACATGAATTTTTCGATATTGGAGAGTAGTCGTCACGTCGTTAAAGTTTTCAGCGCGTTAATCGTAAAGAATCGGATGGTCCTGCGATTCTTCACGGAAATCTCTATTTTCACCGTGGCTCGGCGATACGAGGCCACGGTGTTGCATTTCTGCTATCATGGTTCTATGGTCAAAGACGAATTCGGGCATTACGGCTGCGATCGGCGATGCTGCTTCGGCCCAGGGGCGATTACTACGCTCCGGTGGAAGCGGCGCCGGTCGCGATTGTCGTCGCTGCACCGCGAGAGAAGAAATTCGCTTCCACCGATTGGAAAATCCAGTGCGTGAGAAAGGAAAAAAATAAAGAAATCGATGAGCCAAGTAGTGAGCAGCCTGTCAAATCAAAAACTCTGCAAGTTAAATCCTCCACACACTCTAAAAAAAATCATACGAAATGTAATGAACTGGTAGTGGAAGCTTTTATGATTAAGCTGGAATATTAAATTTCATGTACAATTATGATGAAAAATTAACGTGCAGTGTATCAAAAACTTTAGAAATACTTTACGTTTAATAATTTAAGACCAAAGTGTGCAGTGTATGTAAAAAATTTGTTATATTCTAAAGCCATAAAAGACAAGAATGGCTAAAATAAATACTTTTAATAATTTACTTTAATTTCACTGCATTAGTCCATTCATTTTTCATCACAATGGTACATCAAACTTAATATGCCAGTTTTTGCATAAAAACTTTCAGTCCGTTTCATTAAATTTACCATTCTTTTTAACAGTGCAGATCCAGCAGACCCATGTGTGGCCTTTTAGGCTCAAGAACCAACGCCGAATAAAGAGATCGAAAATTGTACTAGAAAAAATGTAATATTGGAATATATCGAATAATCACCGTTCATAGAAACCGTATTATAAAATCGTCGATCAATGCAACAATGTAAAAAGAGCTTATCCCGTACATGTACATAGATAAGTAAATAAATAGGTGCACCAAGCCAGAGCTCTACGGAAAGACGTTGCTTCCGACGAATCCCAATTCCTCAGGAACTCCGTCGCCCACTTCGTTCCTCGCACTCTTCAATTCCGCTTCTGTGCCCCGCCGTTGCCGGTGTGTCGCCGTGTCGGCATCTTTGACCCGCTTTCTCTTTTTCCACCCGATTTGTCTCGTGCGGACATGCCCGTAAACCACATCCACGAGTGCGCCTCGCGCGAAGTGCCGGAGTCGCAGTTTTCCTCAACCAGCAAATTCGCATCTCTGCGGCCACCCGTGCGCGCGCTCGCAATTGTCAAGCCGTTTTTAATGCTTTTCCGCTCTATTGCCGAGGAAACCACACGCCGACTGTAAAACGCACGCGTGCGGTGCGGTTGCTCTGCCTCGTGCCGGATCCAAGTCTGGACCACTCGGACCACCCACCCGGACGACGCGAAACTCACCGACTCTCGCAGCTCGGATGTCTTCGTGTATCGGGAACTTTCGGATTCCGTCGCGCCGCACGGAGAAAAAAAATTGTTGGGATAACAAGAATTTTGTTACCATAACTGATTTACCTTGTTAACATATGGACAACAAAATATTTTGCTGCGGCAGCAAATATTTTGCTGCGACAACAAATATATTGCTGCGGCAGCAAATATTTTGCTGTGACAACAAATATTTTGTAGCGGCAGCAAATATTTTGCTGCGACAACAAAAATTTTGCTGTAGCAGCCAAATAATTTTGCTGCCTCAACAATAAATTATTAACGATCTACATTTTGTTAGAGAGACAGAACAATTTTTCTCCGTGCGGTCGTTTGGGTGGGATTGCGACGGTAACGAGGAAAAACATTGCACGCGATTGTCTACGCATATCCTGCTTCCTCTTTTTCCTCGGCTTCCACGGGTGCGCGCGTCGTCGCGCGGTGTCTCTTGCGCCGCCGACAGAATGAGGAGAGCTGGGTGGCTTCGCGCACCGGGAAGTAGGTCGTCGCCGAGAGTAGCGCGCGAGCGCGAGATTCCCTCGCTTCTCTCTGCGGCGAGTATCTCAACTCGTGCATGTCCCGATGAGATACCTCGAGGTGGGTTGCGTTGCGAGAGTTCTCGAAGATCGTTAAACATCGTCGGCCGTATCGGGACGGTCGGCCGATCGGGAGGCCAGGCGAGACGATCGGATTGATCGGGTCGCTCGCGTCGCTCGATCTTTTCGAGGCACACCAACAAATCATCCACAAAAATTTTTGGATCCGAATAAGGAAAATACGAAAATTAAGATCCGGGATCCAAATTTGTTACTAAATATGTATTTAATTTAAGTAAATATCTATTTGCGGATGCCCGTAAAATAAATTATCTTTCTGAATGTGGGCTATAACAAGAATTCTCGACGATCGTTAAACATCGTCCGCCACATCGGAAAGGTCGACCGATCCGTAGGCGGCGCGATCGGATCGATTGGAAATTTTTGTCTCGCCGCTCGATTTTCTCAAGGGACACCACAAAACCCTCTAAAAAAATATTTTATCCCGAAACAAAAAAAAATAAGAAGATGAAGATTCAGGACAAAAATTTATCCCCGCGATCCCTGCGGGTTTGGATGGGTCGTGCGGCCCAGGTCGCGAGGTTCGGAGCGATGCGGCGCCATAAATTCAGAAGCAATTCGTCGGAACATTTTCCTCTCGTCCGTGTATGTCCACGGTGTTGTCCGCCTCCCGGTACCGAACCATCCCGGGGGACCGACCATCCTCCGGTGCGAGCAGAGTCGAGTTTCTGAATAATTCGCAACCGTCCGCAAAGGTTCCACTCCTTTGGGCGAATTAGTCAAGTGGAAAATGTATGTTTCAGTAGGTTGTTCCGTGGGTATTCGTGTATGAAACCGAGTAAACGTGCACCCGAGAGTCCTTCGATGGCGATGTGTTGGTACGGTAAAACAAACTCGAGACTTGCACGAATGTGTTATATACACGTATAAAATACACATGATACATACGTATAAAATACACACATATATGTCGTATATCTGCGTATAATAGTCGATTCAGCATGAAACATTGTGGCATGAATATCGGTATCGGCATAATTATCGGGGGTAGAGGTCGTTGCGAAACGTTTCGAGAAAACTAACCGATCGACGGAACGCGCCTCGGAGAACCTCTCGGTGTATCGCTCGCGGTGATTACCGGTGCGCGTTCACCGTCGCCTGACGCGAGTCATGCTCGTCGAACACTCGAATTTCTCGTTCCGTGAAGGCATCGAGGAGTCGCCCCGCGGGGACGAAATACTCGACTATTGGCGGCAAATGCGCCCGATGGCTCGCGAAGAATTTCGAAAGTCTCGGACGAGGCCGCGAACGAGGAGGAAGACGAGAATGAATTTAACGTGGCTGGGATTGCCGACACTCCCGGTATCGAAAATCTTAATGATTCGGAGATTAACTTCCTTCGCCATAGGTTATTAACGCAGGTGTGTTATAGTCAATGTCGAGTGGAGAGGAAAAAAAAATACCGTCTTGCGAAGAGGTCGCGAAATCGTGTTTTTTGTCCTTATTAATAATACATACGATGATTTAATGACCTTTTCACTTATGAAACATTTATATAGTTGCACATTAATATATAGACATATATATTAATGTGCTATTATTATTAAGGCGTCATCAATGGGAGTTTTTCAGCCCTGATATAGTAAATTACGACACTAGTGCGATAAAGCTTTTTCTGACGAGTGCTGCAATCACACGAGTTCAGAAAGTTTTTCGCGCCAGCATCGCACAAAATTTCACTTCGCAAGGTGTGAAAATGAGGGTGGAGCACGCGAGGCGTGTGTAAAGTTGCCACTTTCGCACCTAGTGTAATAACACTATATTACACTGAGAAAAAAAATCAATTGACTCAACAAAATGAGCTCTTACGGGTGGCGGAATAAATTTTTTGTTGATCGAGCCAAATTATTGTCGTAGTAAGTAAAGAAACATTTGATTCGACGGCTTGTTAGTTCGATCAATCAACCATTCCTTTCGATCAACCAAACATTTGTTTCGCCACCCGTAAGCGCACATTTTGTTGACTCAATTGATTTTTTTTCTGTGTGTACGATACTAGTGCGAAAAAACTTTTTTTTTACAAGTGCGACTTTACAGCATGTGCCGAAGGTGAGTGTTATGACGTTAGTAACACCAGTGTGTTATAGAGTGGATTTCGAGTGGAAAGAAAAAACACCCGCTTGCGAACAGCTCGCGAAGTCATGATATCTTTTTTTCACTCTCGCCGGATTCCGAGAACACTCGCTAATTTCGGAATAGGAAACGCAATCAAGCGATTTTGGTGTTTTACCGACCGATGGTATGGTCATTTTTCTCCTGAACTCAATGAATCCAGAGAAACAAGACTTCCCGACCGGACATGTGAATATGCAAAGGCTTTATTGAAATCACGACAGTGTGGTCTGAGATCGTGCACCGTGCGAGCGAATTTGGATCCGCAGATCGCGTGACCGTGTTTTTACGCAAAGCGAGTCTAATCGACTGTTACGTGTCTTTTCTCTTGCAGCACAACATTCCCACAACTCAGTCGACCACCGCCGAGTCCGGTTAGCTGCGGTAATTAAACATTTTTTTCATGCCCGCCACACTCGTTCACCAGCGGCGGCGAACAAGATTTCTGTATTCGCGTTTTAACGCTGCGAAGTGTAAATTGAATTTGGTATTGCGATCGAGCGGCATTTTCCGTCCGAACTCTGTCCGCCGGAGCGAATCGCCAGCCGTTTCAATAGTGAATGCGCTATGGATGACAAAATCACGGGAACCAACGGGCATTATTGAGATATTCCGTCCACGTCGCAAGGAATCTGACATCCCACGTCGATCGAGAGGTAAACGTCCAGGGGTAGTTGCGCCTATAGTCGATGGAAGCGCGGAGGCAGAGCAGTGCGGTCGCAGCGACGGTACGATCGACGACCTGATTGCGCCACTGATAATACGAAAGTGAGCACAATATTGGAATAGCAAGCGGATCCGGGCAAGTTCGGATGCACGTGGCGCGCATGCCAAGCCTACCCTGTCACTCCAGTTCGAGTCCGTACGCGTTGCTTATTAAATCCGGTGTTCGACGATAACACCCAGAAAAAAGTCTATCAAAACCAATTAAAGTTTATTAAAATCAAGTAAAATTGATTAAAACCAAAGAAAATTTACTAAAACCAAATAAAGTTTATTAAAACCAAGTAAGATTTATTTTGAACAAACAAAGTGGCTTATTTGGATGTGGAGCTTAATAGAGTTTTATTGAAATTTAATATATTCATGGATCTAATCGTACATTCATCTCCATTCAATTTTATTTCATCGAAACGAATCAATAAATTCTTAAAGTATTTTTTCTGCATTGAACATTATGTCTCATTATATCGATATTTAGATATTCGTTCAAAACCACATTTCGCGAACAATTTTTCGAATCAAATAAATGATTTATTCAACGGAAATAAATACCTATCTAAGGTGCTGTTTTCGCCGAGCGATTCCTAATCGCCCAATAAACTATCTTGTTACCCCGTAAAAATCAGCATAGCCATGCTTTAAATATACATTTTAAAAATTACAGGCAAAAATATCCTCGAGTCAAATAAAAGTATAATAAATTCCAATAAAAATTATTCCAATGTCCGATTTTATTGATACTTAATAAAAAACATTTCTCGGTGAAATCCGAATAGTTTCGGTGGTATGCGACAAGCGACAAATCCCACTATCGCACCTCTTGGCCGTCTCTAGTGTGAATTACGAGCTGCACCAGCGGTCGTACCGTAATTCACGATTCAGACGGGAACATCGCAGCCCGTAATGCTCGACCGTACATCGGTCAAAGTCAATTAAACTGTCGTTATCATCGACGTCGGGAGGCGCTAATGTGATTAGCGGGCCAAGAGAAACTCGAAGCTACGCGTTCCGCGTGTTGAACGTGCGAGGAACCGAAAGTATAGCGAGATTGACTGCAAACCCGAGGGACTTTTTTGTGTGACGCAGTACACGATCCGAATTGATACGATTTCGATGAGCTTCCAGTGCCTGCACAGTACGGAGTCATACGGGAGCAAGAAGAATTTTGGGTCAAAAGTAAACCCGTTCGCGAAATACCGGTTTGGTTGAGGGACCGCAGACGAACAGCCGAGCGGTTACTCACCGGGGCTCACTGGCTTTTACCGTTTCCCACCGAAATATTACCCACCTCACGGGGTCAAGGAAACTTTCACGACACATTCTTTCCATAAATGACGCCCGTGCATTCATGAGAGAGAGCCTCGCCGCTGTCGCGCCGGTATCTTTCGACGGTGACACATATATGAGTGAAGTGCCCAAAATTCATATTCTTTCCGAAGGCTCCGCCGAACCAAAAGTCGAACTGACAGATGCTCAAAAGTGTTTTTTTTTGTACAAATAAAGCATTGTTTTGTTAAACGATTATTTGCTTCGTTAGATTCAAAAAATTGTTATTTGTGTCACACGGTGTGAAAATGGGGGTTTCACGCACGCTAAGCGAGTAAAATAATAGTATATTACGAAACTAGTGCGAGAAAACTTTCTCTGACGAGCGTGAGTTTGCAGCATGAGCCGACGGCCAGTGTTGCAATCACACGACTAAAATATGTGGTAACTCAACTTTTTTTAAATAAAAATGATTCGTTCACTTTTCGGAATACGTATGAATTTTTTCAGATTTTTATCTTCATTTTGACTTTTGCACATTTTTCCACGGAAAAAACAAGAAAAATCAAAATATAGATAAAAATCTGAAAAAATTCATACGTATTCCGAAAAATGAACGAATCGATTTTATAAAAAAAAAAATTGATTTACCACGTATTTTGATGAACAACTTTTTTCTACAATTCGTTAATCACATTTTGAAATCATTATTATGTAAAATTAGTCTTTTCAATGCCTACAATAAGTATGGATTTTTTTTAGATTTTTATAACATTGGGAAGTGTTTGCAATTCTTGCCCGAATTTCTCGAATTTAGGCGGAATGAATACCACTCGCTCCAACCTCCTTAAGAAAACGTTTTTCGACCGAGTATCGTACAAAATTTAATTTCACGAGGTGTGAAAGTGAGAACTTTACGCACGCGAAGCGTGCGCAAAACCGCAATTTTCACACCAAGTGAAATAAACATGTTCGTTGTGCCAACCAAATAAAACCTTTGAACGTATGTCACCGCGCCTCGGTCAATTCAACCATTTATTTTTTGAGAAATGCATCAGCGTTTTACAGCCGGTGGCTTGATCGAGGGATCAAGTTCACAGCGTCGAGGGGGCAAAGGAAATTAAATGCGCGGCTGCAAAAACGGACGGGAATGTGTGGAGGTGGCGGGAGAGCAGGTACGTTCACCTTGGACTTGAGACTTTGGCCTCGTGCTAGAGGGGGAAAAGGGGTCGAATGTGGGGCAGATCACACGCTTCTCGTCTCGATGTGTGTTCCTTTGCTCCGCTACCAGCTGTCTGAGATACGAGCCATCGCGCGCATCGTCACAGCCCCACGACCCCCCCCCCCCCCTCCCCCTACCCCACGGGACATTTATGACTTCAGCCTCTGGTGTCTCTCGAACACGGACACACTGACGACTGGTATTCGTGACTTTCTATATGAAATCACGCATAATTAACCTCTTGACAATGCCACTGATGAGGTCTTCGGCGGACACTTTTTTTCGTCAGCAAAATCGCATTGATCGATTCGACGAGAGAAGCAAAAACTGTTCTTTTGTGATTACCAATTTTGTACGTATGATTTTCGGGCAAAACACCCGTTGGATTCCATCATTTTTTTTTACCACCAGTTTTGTATCATCGAATTTACCGTTCTTGGGTGGATGAAAATAGTCTTTAGATACTTTTTGTTCTTGGAGAAGAAACCAAATCTGTTCTCTCGCGATTACCGATTTCGTACGAATGATTTTAGTCCAAAACACCCGTTGGATTCTATAATTATATTTTTTTCAGACCACCAGTTCTGTATTATCGAATTCACCGTTATCGGGTAGACGACGAGCCGGTGGGTAGTGATCGGTTCCGGATCGCCGGCGGACGTACGTGGCGTTCCTAAACCGCTCGGTGACCACGGTAAAGCTGCTCGCACACAAAACTACGTACGGAGCACAGACATATCGTATTCACACACAACCGTGATCGGCCGATGCTTGCGCATTGGTGTCCGACCGGTTCATCTGTGTGACAAACTGTGTGCAAACTGCATACGCTGTTTCACATGCGAGGACCCTAGTGCTGCTCGCACATAACCAGATAAATAATTTATTTGAAGCGTGACACGCAAATAATTATTTATTTAAATCAAAGAAACAGTTATTAATTCAAATAAATATTTATTTAATTCAGATAAATAATTATTTAAATCAAATAAATCAAATAATTCATTCACATCATATAATTATTTATTTTATTCAAATAAATATTTATTTTGATTAAATGTATATTTTTTGGCGGAGCGCTCGTCAAATAAATTGTTTTTTTAGATGCAAGGACCAACGTGCGTAGTTTACTGCATGTTGCGTAAGCGTCAGCCAACCACTGTTCTAGCGACCGCACCCAGAAAAATAATTTATTTGACAGCCACCGTTTATTTGGCTTAAGTTAAATATTTGTTTGATTTAAATAAATATTTATTCCTTTTGAGTAACTATTCACTTATTTAAAATAAATATTTCTTTAAATCAAGTAAATATTTTACTTAAAACCAAATAAATGGTGGCCGTCAAATAAATGATTTTTCTGGGTGCGGGCCGTCTGTCTTAAATACGTAGTTTCGTGTGCGAGCACCTTAAGGCATGGAGAACTGCATAGGACCGAAGTCGGAAGCTCACGTACCATCTCTGACTGGTATCGCATACGAGCTTGTGTGTGCTACACCGGTGTAAGAACAGTGTCACACATGTATCTCCGATTGTCAAGGTATGGAAAAAAAACACATGTGTCCACTGCGCCGCGGTGCTCCGCTGCACTTGGCACCCGAGAATCAGAGTGCATGCAAGCGGTCGTCAAGCAGTGCACTGGCCGTGCTGGATCTGGTCGATGCGGGGCTTTAACTGTAAATCTGACAGGCGATCAGCAGAGTAACTGCAAAAGCGGAGCTTCTCACAGGCTTCGGTAGAGAATAACGTCACATCGCACGGGAACGGCGAACCGATGCGGGAACGTCGGACGAAGAGCGGCGCGATGCACTTGCACCGAGCTGCATCGATTGGAACGTAGTCGATGTGCAATTGGAGGCAGTGGGTGGAGTGTCTAGCTCTGCCGTCTGCCGACAATATGGAGCTATACATTAAAAATGTACGCAAGTTAGAGCTACGACGTAATCATTTTTTTTTTTTTAACGGGTGGGTTTTCGAAAATGTTTATATAGAGTAAAATCAATAACCGGGCCTCAATCCTCATGAAAATTGCTCCGAAGGAAGAGACACGACCACTCTACTAGTGTACCAAATTTCAAGTCGCCACCTCAAGATGTTACAGAATTATAGTCATTTTAAACGATGAAATGCTGTCCCACACACACAAACACTTACGCTTACACACATATACACACACGCATCCACATACATCCGAAATCCAGCTAAAAATTGGATTTCTCGACGTTTCAGACTATTTTAAGTATGACATTAAAATGTCGGTTTTTTTTTTTTGTTTTTGTTTTTTTTTTTTTTAAACATCGCCTCCTCTATGAGAAAGTAAAGTGTATCGGGTATCATCGAAACGGGACATCCGAGTCTTCGCCAAACGGCGAGGCCTGATCGGCATTGCGAATCGTCGACTCCGACTCCCGCCCATGGAATGTCTTATCTATGTACACGTAACAGTTAGCGCTGTGATAGTGTACGGTGGAACGTGTTTATAGCTCATGTGAGCGACGGAGCCAGGGGATAAGTATATAAGAGCCACATATGTGGACTAGGAATTATGTCGGTGCGCAAGGTGTATCTAGCTGGTAGCGGGCCGAGGCCGCGATCTGGTTCCTCAGCTACGTACGGTGTATACGCCATCGAGTATCATGTGAATTGCAGGTGCGGTATCCACGTTCTTGACTCTCAGCTAACCGCTCGACCGGATCTCATCGTAAGACAATCGCTCGAGCAACGGCTCGTTTTCCGAGGATCGGGAATTATGGTTTATGCGGTGGTTCAAAATAGTTATCGCTCTTCGGCCGATAGCGACGATGCGGCTCGGCCTTGACCGAGAAATGATCTTTGGCTGTGAACGATTATGACATTGACGAATGAAAAACCTTCCCTTGTTTGACGGTTCGATCGCAGAATTCAGAGACCGATTGCTCATTTTTTTTCCGACTGGTCTGACACCAAAATTAACTAGGTTAAAATTAGTCAAGCATTTCTATCAAAAACCGCGTGTTTACTTTGCTCTGTTTGCGCATCCAACTTCTCATTTGCTTGTTTTTTTTTATACACTATATAATTTTGTTTTATGTAGTCTTATCATTATTTTCTCATCTTGGTTCATATTCTTGTTTTCACCTACTTTATCCCACTAATTTCGGTGACTTACTTTTTGACACTCTTCGTATAAAGGTGCATGCCCATGTATTATGAAAAAAGTTATATATATATGGAGAAGATGAACATTTAAGTGCATTTAAAATTGTGCGGCGCCATTAAAATAACATTTTACATCGTCCACCTATAGTGACAAATTTCTGCAATTTATAAGCGATCGATCTTTCTCAAATTGTTCATTAAGCGATGCGTTTCTCATCGTCGTTGTAATTTGGCCCAGCCCGTTACTAAATCATCAAATAAATAACTAAACAAATAAAGAATAAAAAAAAATACGAACCTTCGTGGATGGTTTTTGAAGGAAGGTGGCGATTCCGGCGCGAACCCTGTTCTTGACCCCGCGCACGGTACCCTTGGCACTTCTTATGGCTTCACGATCGAGAATCTTGTAACCGGCGAAAAACTCGTCGGTTTCCTTCTCCTCACCGGCACCCTTGTTATCCCCGTCCTCGTCGTCCCGCTGATGCTCGTTCAGATGAAACTTGTAGAATCTATCGTCGTCGTAAAGGTACTTGGTGCCATTTTTACGATTGTAGTTGGCGTAATAATCGGCAGCCGCGGTCTCCTCGTCGATTCTGTCCTGTTCCCTCTTGCGTTCCTCGTAGGTGCACTCCTTGACGACCGGCGATGCGACTCTTCCGTTAGAGAGGTCGGTCACGGGGCTGCGTACACGGGGCGTCGAGGACGCCTTCGACAAGGACGACGCCCCGGACGGCGACGGCGAGACGCTTGGCGATGTTCCCGTCGTCGAGCACGAGCCCGAGATAAGCTCGGCCATCGGCTCGGTCGCCATGTTACCGTTACCGTTATTTCTCTCGTTCATTTCCGCCTCACCGGTGTTGTTACCGTTCGTCACCTCGTCGACGTTGTTGTTGTTGTTCTTGTTGTTCTTGCTGTGATTGTTGTTGTCGTTGATGTTGTAGAATTCGAGCTCGCCCCTGAGACGCTCGACATTTTTTTCGTTGCCGATCGTCGTTTCCTTGGCGACGTCTTCGTCGGTCACGTGACTCTTGGACCGGGTGCTCTTGTCGGTGGTGGCGACGGGGGTCGTCGAACCGTTCGCCAGTGCGCCCTGCTGCTCGACTATCCTGGCGGCGAGTTCGCCGCTGTTGAGCGAGTCGCAGCTTATGTTGCTCTCGTTGTCGTCGCTGTCGACATCGGCGCCGCTGCTCGTCAGGCTACCGGTGCGATTGTGCTGGCCGGCGACACTGCCGCCGACGCCGCTACCGTTGCTGCCGACGCCGAGCAGTACGGTACTCGAGTTCTTCTTCTTGGGCAGCGGCGGTGGCGTACCGTCGAGATCGCTGCACGTGCCGCTGTCGAGGGTGTCGCTAGGCGAACACTGACCGCTGGACATCACCATCGACGTAAGCTGATTCTGAAACGATCCGTAGTAGAAGCAAGCGGTCGTGCGGTTCAGCGATGTCGCGTTGACGCTGTCGGCCGCGCAGCGCTGCTGGACCATCTCGTCCCCCTGTCGATCCGGCAACTTCGGGCTGTCGGTCGTATTCGCTCGATTCTCCCGCTGACTGTGGTGCTCGACGATGTCGTTGCTTTTGCCGTTGAGGACACTTATCCGGACACAGCTCTCGACGGCACTGGCACGATCGTTGGCGATGTTCCTCGCGCTCACCCTCGCGACATCGTCGCGCTTGGCGTGAAGACGCTCGTTCGATGTCGCCTCGTTCTCACCGCTGATCGATCCGTTGCTATCGATTATTAATTTACCTATCGGGCTTCTGGCGTTCACCGTGGCGCCCTCCTGATCGGGGGCCAGCCGCACCGTCGATATCACCCTGCCGGTGTCCAACTCCGGATTGATCCTGATCTTCACTACGTGGTGCGCCGACTGCGTCTGCTGCTGCTGCGGGTGACGTTGACCGAGGACTGGCGTACTCAGCAGCTGTTGCTGCTTCGTCCCGTAGCCGTTCACCGTTTGGACTTCCGGGATGGATGTTCTCCTCCAGGTTGTCGGTGAATTCGCGTTGCTCTTCGCGGCGGCAATAGCGTTACCGGCACCGACGAATACCGTTGCTCCGGTGGCCTCCGAGGGAGGCTGCGAGGAGGTGGGGGCAATGCCCAGGATCGACACAGTCTGACGAAGGCCACCAGTTGTGCCGCCGTCCGCTGATCCAGCTTGAACCAGAAGAACGTCGCCGCTCTTGGTCGTCGTCTGCTGACGATCGCGCACTCCTCCGCCGCCGATCGTCAAGCTCTTTCCTGGCAACGGAGTCCGTACCATCATCGTGCTTATCTCCTCCATTGTTTATTTTTTTTCTTCTTCTCCACTCGATCCTACTTCTTTCTACTGTGTATGTGCGTCACGCCGAGGGCATCTATACGTCTCACCGGTCTCCACCGTCTCTCTCGCCTTTCACTCGACGCCTCGATTCTTTCCGTTCGGAGACCCGAGTCAAGTGCGGCCTCTCGGTTTCTTCGTTATCCCTCACCCGAATATCCTCTTCGCTTCCTGGCAATCACGCCTCCGCGACATTCGAATCAGGTACATTCCTCGGGTGCCTCGAGCCAAGTCGCCCAAAATCCGGCGCGCGCTCCCCGATCACCGATAACCACCGTGGATCGCGATATTGTGAACTTATCGTCGACGTACTTTGATAGACCACTGAGCGAGGTGGCGGACGGGTAAAAAATAAAGAAGTCGAGCCGCAGAACTTTGCGACTGGTTACCTTAAATCAGTGATAACACGCCCGCTCACTGACAATGCTATCTCTCCGGTTCATCGATATCCAAGCAAACATCTGTTATCTCGTTGTTCTCTTCACCTCAAGCACCATGAATTCCTCAAGGACCGCGACGTATAACGACCCTCGACACCGGCCTCCGTATCGCACGGTAGTTTCCGTGTATAATGCGCACCCGTGCAACTAACCGTCTCTCTAATTAAGCCCAGTTCGCCGAGCAGACCTCGTTCCCGGCATTATTGAGAGAACCTCCTCAGCGCTTCGCCCCCTGCCAAAGTGTCTCTGTGCTCGACCACGTGTGTTTGCACACACCCGACCGTGTTCTCCGCTCGTCGGGGCTCCTCTCGAGTTTTTCTGCACCGCTACCGGAGAACCGGCGACGGGACGCTCAAAGTCCTCGGAGACGCGAGCAAACGCAGTCGGGAAACAGGACCGACCGCGATCCACGGGAAATCTGACTCAGCGGAGCGGAATGTCCGTTTCGCTCGAATGCAAAAAAATGAAACCAAAAAATTCTCAAATGTGTTAGGAGTATCCGAGCCTCTGGTGAATCCCCTTCGATCGAGCCGGTTTACACATCGAGCCTCGTTTCGCTCGCTGGCCGAACCGCTTTTCTCGATCCTGCCGATCTCACGACGCTGCCCGCTCTACTCCAGGTAATCCTTGAACCGGTCTCTCCCGTGTGCACTCATGGACCGGCGGCGCAGCTTCAGCGTCGAACCGGCGGTAGGTGGAAGACGAGCAGAGGTGCCGAGATATACACGGAGAGAGAGGCTCCGATCTCTTCGGGTTCCCGCACTACCACTGTTTCGTCACACGCAGAGAAACTCTACCGTGCAGTACTCGACGCTACTGGCGTGTGTACATCGGCGAGGCAACCAAACAATAAGCGCGATGTCTCAGTGTGAAAAAAAAAAAAA
>JAPYZD010002530.1:0-15622 GCA_030522725.1 Ichneumoninae sp. B BG-2022a | reverse complement strand
CTAGAATTTTTTCAGATTTTTTTCTCATCGAGAAGTGTTTGTAATCTTTGTCTTTTTTCTCTCGAACTTAGGCGGCGTCAGTCATTGTGCTAGTACTACTTTAAAATACATAAAAATAGCGGATCTTACCTCGGGGCGATTCCGGGTGGCGCACAGTGAAAGACGTTCACTGTAAAAAAATTTGGTTTGAAAATTCATAAATGTATATGAAGTTTTATGCATATACTACATGAAGTTTCATTCACATGTATGTAAAAATATTGCGCTAAGGGTATATTAAAAACAATATTATTTGTATAATATTTGTAATGATAACACAATTTTCATATACTTAATTTTCAATGCCAATCAATGTCAATCAACTATCGAGTTATGTGGTAAATTTCGACCTGGCAATATGGTGCACTAGCATCACTTCTCGCGATATGGGACATTTTTGCAGGGGCCGTACAATTTTTATCCGACCCAAATGGTAATTTTTTCAGAATGCGGATTTAGGACATTTTGTGTTTTTGCACTGTTAATAAATGTTAATTTAATGTACCGGACTGGAAGTTTTTTGCAACAAATGGCACGTTAAATACAATTATTATGAAAAATTTATATACGTTTTCAGTGTAAAGGAAATTGTTAAAAATAAAGTGTTCCCAATGTTTTTAATACACCGGACATTAATTTTTCATCACGATTGTGAATGACATTTAATATAACAGTTTTTGTATAAAAACGTTCAGTCCGGTACATTAAATTTCATACGAATTTTTCTTAGTCTGTGACTAAAAATCTGGTTGATTGAAACTGAGAATTGCGTCGATGAAATGACTTACTTTTCTCGTAAGAAGAACTTATATTCTAGCAAAAATTACGGAATATTCGGGTAATATCTGCGACAGCGAAAATTACCATATTTTCCAGCAGAACGTGTTAATTAAGTGTAATACGAATGTTTCCTAAAATGACGCCGTAGTTCCTACATTTCTAAAAGTTCTGTCGATTTGTACCATATTTATGGTAATTTCTATCAGATCCTTCTCTCAGTCCATTGATAAAGAGCAGCGTACGTATAGAAAACATTTCTCTTTCACAAAAGCCCACAATTGCCTTTCTCGATAATTTTACCATTTTTTTCACCACCATTGAAAAATTATAAAATTAAGAAGAAAAAATTCTGGATGCTTGTGGACAATAAACGCACGTTGAATTTCCAACTTCATTTTGCCGTAGATCTTGAGTCATTAGAAGACTTCCAATAGACTCTCTCCTTTTTTTGTGTAATTTTAATTAACTTAAAAAAAAATAAATAAAAAAAGTGTAAACCGACAACAGACGTTAAAAGTTTTTCGGTATTCCCTCCATCAGATCGCGTGGGCTTTCTATCTCGACTCTCCCCCTCCCACCATCTCCGTCTTTCGCTCGGCAAAGTTCTCCGGTCGTTTACGACCTTGGTGACAATTACGCGCAATTAAAGTAGCTCGCAGGGACAATCGAGACTTCAAAGGCCGTGGTCTCGTTGCCTCGATTCCGGCACTCCGAAGATCTGTTCGAACGTGCCAATAGAAAAAAAAAAACCAAAAGAAAAAAATTGTAACACGAAGGTTCATTTTGCCGCAAGACGAAACGGATCGTCGATGTGACAGTTCATGGGGGTAGTTGTATCACGCCCTGTGCCTCCCGCGGGGCGACGGACGAGTGGCGTCTCCGGAGCGCCCCGTCGAGAGATTTCCTATGGTACACGCTCGACGACTCGCCGCTCGGGTTAAATCCCCTTTCACTAGACCCGTAAACAGCCATTGTGGCGACGACGGGGAATCCCCTCGCCGGCCAAAACCCCCGGACGCGTTTAACGCGATCATTTCCAAAATCGGATTTGGTCCCATTGTGAGAACTCTCGAGGGGCATCGACACCGTCGCACTGCCAGTTCTCCATTCGTGCTCCTAAGCTACTTAGTAATGCATACCGCCGCATCGGCCAACACAACCACTGACCTCAAAATACCATGAACCAAAAAAGAGACGGGAATCATAAAAAAAAAAAATTGCATTAATATTTTTTGCAAAACATCCCGATCAGATCTGGGTGGCAATGAATGAATGCGGCATTGGACGAAACAATCATTGGCCTCAAAATAATATCATGGACCAAAAAGAGACGGGAATCATAAAAAAAAAAATTGTATTAATATTTTTTGCGAAATATCCTGATCAGAACTGGGTTGCAATGAATGAATGCGGCATCGGACGAAACAATCATTGACCCAAAATAATACCATGGACCAAAAAAGAGACGGGGATCCTAAAAAAAAATTGTATTCATATTTTTTGCGAAATATCCCGATCAGAACTGGGTGGCAATGAATAATGCGGCATTGGACGAAACAATCATTGGTCTCAAAATAATACCTTGGACCAAGAAACTCAGGAAACATTTTTAAAGATATTTTTTTTCATATCCGTGTTTTTGCAAAAGATCTGGAACTGGATTTCAATGCATACATTGTTCAACCCAACTACCGACCTCAAAATACCACGAACCAAAGAAACTTGGGAACCGTAAATATATAGGGTAAAAGTGGTGAATATGGCCCACCTCGATTGACACGTAAATCAATGATATATGGACCGGGCCATATTCCCCACTTTTACCCTATATGTATATACATCTATAAAAAAATTTTTTCACGTTCGTATTTTTTGCAAAAGATCCAAATCAAACCCACTCCCTTATTCCTGGCATGAAATCCTTTTTTTATTTCGAGTGACATTGCGTCCTTGCCTGGCGAATTCTGTGGCCGTCGAGTGTGTTCCTACACGCGAGCCAAAGCACCGTGAGCATCTCTCCGGAGTGCTTCGATTCTTATTTTTCTTATTCCGGTGCAACGGAGGAGAATAAGAGAAACATCAGCGGCAGCGGAAGAGGGAGAGAACGAGGGATTACAGTAGGAAAAGAGAGGAGGAAAAGATGAACGTCCCTGGCGCGACGACATCCGACGTGCACTGTGGCGCAAGGAGAGCAACCGGAGTGTATGAGAGAGTAGTGAAAAAAAAGAAAATGTAAAAAAAAAAAGGAAGCAGAGGGAATCGAGAGGGTGAGACGAAGCATGGCCATTTTGTCTGCTTATTTCCACGCGGAGACACCCGATGTATGGGAGCCACGGCGCGTGTAATCGCTAATGCTCAAACCCCCTTATACTCTTCTCCACGGTTAGACTACGGAGCACTGGAAGGCCAGTGGCAACAGCAACAGCACCGGGGAACGAGGGTGGATGGTTAATCCGCTGGCATTCAATTTCTTCCCGATACCGTTCCGAGAGACCACTGGATAACCGCGATCTACGATAAAAACAAGTGTCCTGAGATATGATCAATGTACTTGCATAGCATTGAGATTTTTTCGGAGGGCATTCATAAGTCACAGGCAGAGGAAAAGTTTCCACTGATGAAGGCTGAAAGCGTTGATGCTGACGGTTCATTTGTCAGATTGCACACTTAGTACGGTTCGGATTGTTCTCGATATGGTTCCAAGAGACCACCGGATAACCGCGATCTACAACCGCGATAAAAACAAGTGTCCTGAGATATGATCAATGTACTTGCATCGCATTGAATTTTTTCGGAGGGCATTCATAAGTCACAGGCAGAGGAAAAGTTTCCACCGACGATGGCTGAAAGTGTTGATGCCGATGATCCATTTCTCAGATTGCAAACTTAGTACGGTTCGGATTTTAGGAAAGGATGAAACAAAAAATTTGAAAAAAATTCACGCGGTACCTCGAAGTGTACTTTCCTCAAAGTCAGCAAAAAGCATTGATCACGATTACCCATATCGCTCCCGCATCGAATAGAATGCAAGGCTGTTTGCTCACAGCAATAATTTCCGTCGTAAAACTCGCATAAAACGTATTTCCTCCTGAGCATTACAACACTCCTTCTCTAGGATTTTTTTGCCGTCCAGCAGAAAAATCACAGCCGCATCGGATAGAGGAGATGGCTGGTCTGCGGCAAATCCGGTCGATCCATGTCACCGGTTTTACGCTCGGTTGGATCGAGGCCGGCGCTCTCGCGCAAGGTCGGACCCGAAGAATGCCAACGGGCGCGCTATTGGCCGTCGCTCTCTTCGATTTTTCGCAGATAATGGAAATCGTCAGCCTTTTACCGTGCAAAGCACACCTCTGCGAACTATCCGTTCCCCTTCCGTGTCCATCGCCGCCGACTCGTCCGCTTTGCGACGCCAAAATGAGCAACAACAAGCAATAACATCAACAACCCGTAGGAAAAGCTTACAGTTTGCTCTTTTGGGTTGGGCGTTGATCGCCGCAGGAGGATCAAAGAGCGCATCTGTGTCCCCGCAGTTGTCGTGGGAAGCCATGAAAAAAAAACTACAAAATTGTCTCCAAGATATCACCCGTCGGATTAGGCAGATGTTCGCTCTTTGGAGAACATCGCGTCCTGCGTCCGCACTGAGAAAAAGAATGGTATTTCCTACTACAACGAAAAGTTCCTAGGGGGACGTCTATATAGATAGTTTGTGATAGTATATGTTCAATTGATTAAACTATAATTATAGTTAGGGTAAAAGTGGTGAATATGGCCCACCTCGATCAAGGAGGTTGGAGCGAGTGGTGTTCATTCCGCCTAAATTCGAGAAATTCGGGCAAGAATTGGAAACACTTCCCAATGTTATAAAAATCTGAAAAAAATCATACTTATTATAGGCATTAAAAAGACTAATTTTACATAATAATAATTTCAAAATGTTATTAACAAATTGTTTAAAAAAATTGTTCATCAAAGTATGTGGTAACTCAACTTTTTTCTTTAATGAAAATGATTCGTTCACTTTTCGGAATAAGTATGAATTTTTTCAGATTTTTATCTTTATTTTGACTTTTGCCCATTTTTCCATGTAAAAAACAAGAAAGTTCAAAATAAAGATAAAAATCTGAAAAAATGCATACGTATTCCGAAAATTGAACGAATCGTTTTTGTTAAAAAAAAAAAGTTGAGTTACCACATATTTTGATGAACAATTTTTTTTCAACAATTTTTTAATAACATTTTGAAATTATTGTTATGAAAAATGAATCTTTTCAGTGCCTATATTAAGTATGAATTTTTTCAGATTTTTATAACATTGGGAAGTGTTTGCAAATCTTGCCTGAATTTCTCGAATTTAGACATCGCCCCTGGCAACCACTTACTATTCAAGTTTTTCTCAGTGCGCATTGACGGGCAGATCCGACCGGAAAATGGCTCCACATTGGAGCATCGTCGTGGAACTCCGACGGGGAAAGCCTGGAAGATACGGCGCGACATCGGCGGAGAGACGGTGCGATGGAGAGAGAGCCCGTAGCCGATTCCATTGAGCAACCGGAGGAATAGAGGTACTACTCGTCTCTGCTCGCCGTCGGCCTCTGATTGTCCTTTATTGGGTTAAATTGAACTTCCTTCTCGTGATACGCGGCTCGCATCAACTCACTCGGCTACGAGTAGTTGCTTGCCTCTTAAACATCTGGGTTGGTACGGGGTGTCCCCAAAGTAGCGGAGTCTTCGGACTATTAACCGAGCACATCTCGTCTCGCACGCATTCGGCGTTCGACCACGTGAGCAAGATTCTCTCTCGGTCCCCGGTCGGAGGTTGTTTGTCCGCGCTGAGATTCATCGGTGACCGCTTGCGGATCGACGAAAACCTCCGCCCGATGGGGACCAAGGAGGATTCGGCGTCCCGGAGACGAACCATCGTTCCGATAGCTCCGGACACCCCGTAAGTCGTCGAGCCGACCCAGTCGACGAGTCATCCGAGAGACGAGCGAGCAAGACTGAGAAACTTGCACGGGACACAAGAGGCTCAAGACTTTGGGCTCACCGAGCTGCGCAACGTTTCGCGAGGGGGCGAAAAATGAGGCAGGAATTTAGATCGGGTAAATACCGTGGGCGGCCCGGTGAGCGAACGCGATCCCACTGACCAACCCGCGGCATCAGAGACTTTTGCGCGCTGACGATGAATCCCGCGATGCTCGCTGATCTTTCTGACCGAGGCCTTCTTTTTTCACACTGAGAAAAACTTACATAGTAAAGAGTTCCCAGGGGGGACGTCTACATTTTAGAGTTACGACAATGACCAAAAATTATAGTTGTAACTATAATTAGAGTTTAATCAATTAAGTATATACTATCACAAATTATCTATATCTATATACCTATGTAGACGTCCAGCTGGGAACTATCCGTTGTAGTAGGAAATACCGTCCTTTTTCTCAGTGCACGAATCTCGTCTCGCTCAAACGATATTCGAGTCCAAGACTCGAATCCGCTCAAACGATATTCGAGTCCAAGACTCGAATCCGCTCAAACGATATTCGAGTCCGAGACGCGAAACCGCTCAAACCATATTCGAGCCCGAGACTCGAATCCGCTCAAACGATATTCGAGTCCGAGACTCGAATCCGCTCAAACGATATTCGAGTCCGAGACTCGAACCCGTTCAAACGATATTCGAGTCCAAGACTCGAATCCGCTCAAGCGATATTCGAGCCCGAGACTCGAATCCGCTCAAACGATATTCGAGTCCGAGAGTCGAATCCGCTCAAACGATATTCGAGTCCAAGACTCGAATCATGATATCGTTTTGGCAACGATTTATCATCACGATTCTTGTTGTTCTTGTGGAATCGAACTCTCGCTGGCGGATTGGAGTTTCTGTAAAATTGCTGGTCTCTCAACATTTTTCTCGGCCAATTCGACTCCTCAATTGGTTCTTCTTTCGGTGGCGATTTTCCAACCGACGCCGAGCCGCCGCGCACGAGGCGGACATTGAATCGTCTGAAGCTTTCGAATGTTTTATTTCACCGTATAAAATTGTCGGTTTACATCAAAGAGCTCGCAGCCCAAGAGCAGTGGGGCATCAATTAATTCCCTGGCAGTCTCTCGAGCGACGCAGCTCGAGACTTCCACTTCCCGAGTTAATTTCAATGCCAAGATCTCCCTCGTTGTTCCTTCTCGGTATCGTCGCACACACTTTTCGGCAACACCGCCCGAAGGGCGGAGGACGAGGAAGGGCTCAATGGAGACCGACGAGACGGAGTTGAGGATCCCTGACGTGGAATCGCACTGATAAGAATGAATTATGCAGATGAATGTTGCGCGGCGATGTCGCCGATGTATCAAACCGCCTCAACTGGCTCATTCTCCTTCGTTATCTCCTCATTGACGAGACCCGACGTGCGCTACGTGACGCTCGACCAGAAATCCGGACTGTTCCCATGTTCCACATACGCGAGATGCGAATTACCCGTGAAACGTTGAGACAACAGCCCTCATCGATCACTCGCCGAACTCGCTTCCAACACTATTTTCTCCGAATTTCCTTTTGAGCGACCTTTTTGAGCACCCGTGACGGGAGATGCTGGTCGGTCAATCGGTACATCACTGTCGGCATTGCGAATTCCCAAAAACCAACACGGTCAGAACTTAAAAAATTTATCAAAACAAAAAAAAACCTAAGGTGATAAAAAAATTGTGGCGTAAAAACAATTCCTACTGCATGGGTGTGTGGAGAAATTTGTGCATATCAGAAGATTGCGGTCACCGTACATCACGGAATTCAGAAGGCCAAATTTACGGTCGATCTTGTGCAATTTTTGTTTAACTGATTTATTAAAAAAATCAAGTTTGCGACCAAAAAAAATGCCAACTGTGCATTTGTGTGTGGCCAAATTCGTGCCCATTTGTGTGTGGACAAATTTGTGCCCTTGAGAACATTACAGTCACGGTGCATCACACGGAATTCGAAAACGTAAAATCAATGGTCGATTTATTTGAAAATTGAGTTCACAAGAAATCGTCATCTCGTCCCATTTCAATAGTTCCAATTTTTCAGTGTACACTTGTAAATGAAAAATGTTACGTTCATTTTTCGACCGGGACAGTTTGATCAGCGCGATAGCTGAAACTGACTGTCTAAAGCGTTTCCTCGTCCCCAAATCATCGATCAGCCGCGTTTATCCTTGGGTCACCGAATTCGAAAAAGTCAAATTATCAGTCAATTTTGTTGAAAATTGAATCCACAAAAAATCACCATCTCCCAAAATTTCCACCCATTACGAACTTCCAAAATTTCAGTCCACACTCGTAACCAAAAAAATGTTACGGTTCCTCTTCCAAGAAAGTTGTTTCAAATTGAATAGGGGAGAGCGGGGCAAAATGGGACACTGCGGCAAAACGCGATAAGGGGACAAAAAGCAATTTTTCAATAACTTTTGGATGGTGGCGGTGATGATAAGTGGGGTAAAACGGTGTTGAAAATCCCGATGTATCTTTGGGATGAAATGCGGCATCCAAAAATTATTGGAAAACTGAGTTTTGCCCCCGCTGTCCCGTTTTGCCCCACTGTGCCATTTTGCCCCGTTCTCCCCTACACAAAAAATCGCCATCTCTAAAAATCTCCGCCCATAACCAAGTTCCAAAATTTCAGTCCACACTCGTAACCGAAAAAATGTTACGGTCCCTCTTCTCCCGAAAGAAGTTCGATCAGCGCGATAGCCGCGATTGACTTTCCGAAGCATTTCGTCGTCCCCGTACGATCATCGATCATCCGGGTGTATCCTTGGGTTTCGACACCTGCCAGCGGCGCTGCGAGCAACGCGCAGCTCACGGAGGATCGGCGATATCCAGCGGTACGGACTGTATAACGAACCCGCGTAAACCGTGCCAAGGTGCCGATAGATCGTTAACCGGCCGAGCGGAGCAACATCCCGCGGCTCGCAGCGAACGCACACGGGGAACGCGATTCCTAGCTTCTGCCGCGGTAATTAACCCCGGTGAGTTAATAACCTTACGGCTTCTGCCGCGCGCTGCGAGCCGCGCGCTGCGGCAAGAGGTGAACCGACGCGCCTCGGGGACTCGGACAGCGCGGACTCAAAAGTTCTCGGACTCCGACTTCGATATTTCGGCGGGTCCGTCCTCGAGGCTCGCTCCGCCGCGTGATATATATTTTCGAGGCAAGAAATCATGCCGAAGGGGGGAAAGGAGAACGAACTACCGGGAGAGTTGTTCCCGTCGCACACACGGCGGCTCTTAATGACGCGCCGCATCCGGGAGAGTCTTCTCCTCGCATAGGACATCGTGTGCCTGACGTGCGCAAAACAACAAAAAAAAAATACAAAAAAACAAAAACTGCTTCTTATAACGCGTTCACAGCTGGACCCGCATTCTACGCTCTCCGACAACTCTCGGTCTCTCCTCTACAGTCCATTAACGGCACTGCGACTTCGACATTAATAATACCAGGCCTTTGCCACTTGGACAAGCATTATAATTTTTTTCTTTTCTGTTTTTTTCTTTTTTTTTGCTTTTTTGTCGTCGTTTCCGCAAAAGCCGTCCGCGTGTCAAAGGTCGCTGACAGCGGAAAACCGACTCGTGGACTCTGCGGAAGTGGAACGCGTGTAGAAATAAGATTGGTCTATCATTGACTTGGGCTGTAAAAAAAGGTTGTAATTTTTACAACTTATTGTCCAGAGACGTCCAAAATTTTTTTGTTTGTTGATTTTTCGATCGCGCCGTCCGGCTCTGGTTTTAGGAACGAAAGTAGAAACCAAAATTTTTAATGACACTGGAGATAAAAGGAAAGGTTTGTAGGGAAGAGCGGGGCAAAATGGGGCAACGGGGCAAAACGGAGTTTTTGGGCAAAACTAAATTTTCCAATCATCTTTGGATCGGACAAGGTGGCAAAACGGGGCAGGAAAGCCTGATGCATCGATGGGGCGATTTTGGGCATCCAAAAATTATTGGAAAATGACGTTTTGCCCCGCTGCCCCATTTTGCCCCGCTCTACCCTATATTCAAACCACAACAAATGAGTTTGTTTCAAGTAAAAAGTACTTGAAGAAAAACGCATACTTTAAAGAGCTGACGGTTATCATTTTATTGACTGTCAACTAAATGTTTTGTTGGTCTAACAAAATGTTTTGATGCCTTAAAAGTTATTTGATGAAAACACCCAAAAAATTGGTGAACCAACTAATCTTGTAGCTTTGCCAACAATATATTTATTTGCGTTAGAATGTACAAAAGTTCTGTACGTATCATTGATTTACACCACTTTTAATTCCAAAGTAATGGATATATCTGGACCACACGGCGATGTTACAGCAATGTTGAATTTAACACCGTGTTTTACAGTGTAGGTAGGAATGCATTATACCTAATTCCTATTCCTACCTGTTTTTATCGTAGATCGCGGTTATCCAGTGTCTCCGAGCGGCATTGTGAAGAATCCGCCGAGTACTAAGTTTGCAAATTGACAAATGGTTCATCAGCATCAACGCTTTCAGCCGTCATGAACTACCCACCGGTAGTTCGAATCCCATCTTAGGCAATTCGCCACCACAGTTCTCATCTCAAGCAATTCGCCACCATACTTCCCATCTCAAGCAATTCGCCACCATAGTTCCCATCTCAGGCAATTCGCCACCATAGTTCCCATCTCAAGCAATTCGCCACCATAGTTCCCACCTCAGGCAATTCGTCACCATAGTTCCCATTTCAAGCAATTCGCCACCATAGTTCCCATCTCGGGCAATTCGCCACCATAGTTCCCATCTCAAGCAATTCGCCACCATAGTTCCCATCTCAGGCAATTCGCCGCCATAGTTCCCATCTCAGGCAATTCGCCACCATAGTTCCCATCTCAAGCAATTCGCCACCATAGTTCCCATCTCAGGCAACTCGCCACCATCGCATAATTTCAACACCTCTTTTAACGCCAAAGTAATGGACCTACATGGCCCACATGACCGTCTCAAAGCGGTCTTGAATTTAACACCGCTTTTTTTGTAGTCTACCGAACCGTTTCTAGACGTGCAATATTATTGTGCTTTTTCTTTACACGAGAACTCCCAATTGTCATCTCTTCAGCTCGGGCTCGATTGATCGTCATCGGCGAGTTCGGCCGGAATCAAAGGAATAATAAATCCCTCTCGTGGGAACGTCGGGAACAATCGAAGACAATGGGATGATTTTTATTGATGAATCTTTCGCCATCGCGGTGGCCCCTGAGGGTGTAAGCTGAGGGCAAAACGGTAGTATGCATCGCCCTCCCGCCGCGTCCGAATCGACTCTCCATACCTCTCTTTGCCTTCGTTCCTCTTTATTTTCCTCTCACTCGCGTCTCCCTTTTTCTCGCACCGTTGTCTTTCGCCAGCGAATGCGCGCTCGGCTTTGAAGGCTCCCGCGTATGGAATATAATGGACGCGCTGCCGTTCGTTCGGGGATGTAAAAAATGACGAAAGAAGGAAGAATAGGAAGAAGCTGGAGAGTGGTGCGCAAAGGAAATTTTTACAGCGGGCTGAGGCCGAGCCGAACAATCACGATGAGGAACTCTCACTTGCGAGGTGCGAGATACGCCGAGCTGGAAAGGCTCCCGGGCTGCCGACCTAATAAAGCAATTTGTCACGGTTGTCGTCCGAATGCCAGCCATACATTAACACACAATCTCTCTCTCGAGCGCGCGCGCTGACGCTCCTTCCAGCCGTGCGGCCGCCGAGAGACTCGCCGGACCGCTGCTGACCGCTGATTCGGTCACTTTTCGGAATACGTATGAATTTTTTCAGTTTTTAACTTTATTTTGACTTTTGCTCATTTTTCCATGTAAAAAACAAGAAAAATCATAATAAAGATAAAAATCTGAAAAAATTCATACGTATTCCGAAAAATGAACGAATCATTTTTGTTTAAAAAAAGTTTACCACATATTTTTATGAACAATTTTTTTTTTCAACAATTTGTTAATAACGTTTTGAAATTATTATTATGCAAAATGGATCTTTTCAGTGCCTATAATAAGTATACATTTTTTCAGATTTTTGTAACATTGGGAAGTGTTTGCGATTCTTGTCCGAA
The DNA here is from genome assembly GCA_030522725.1 of Ichneumoninae sp. B BG-2022a. NCBI lineage: Eukaryota > Metazoa > Arthropoda > Insecta > Hymenoptera > Ichneumonidae > Ichneumoninae sp. B BG-2022a. The sequence continues at coordinate 3,727 of JAPYZD010002530.1, read as the reverse complement.
TTCCTCGAATTTAGGGAAAATGAACACCACTCGCTCCAACCTCCTTAAGGCCTCGAAACTGGGTTTTTGTTTTTTTATTTTTTTTTTGTATAAAAGGGAGCTTTGTCGAAGATAAAGCGCGATTGATTTTGTCCGTAACTGAGCTCTGATCGTGTTATCAAATTCTCGGGTTCGAGGACAATAAATTGTACGAGATATTTTGTTTCTCCATATTTTTGGACAAAGTGTGTTCGATCGTGGACAAAATTACTCCTAGAATTTTATGTCGGATATTTTATTTCTCCATTTTTTTCAGGGATAATAAATTGTAGGAGATAAATTTGTTTTTCTCCATATTTGTTTACAAAGTGTGGAATTACTCGGAGAATTTTTTATATTCGGTGCCGGACATTTTTTCATATGACCACGACACCGGAAATCACAGTCGAACGGATGGGATTTTTTTGTATGATTTTCTTAATCGATAACATTTTTTTATTCTTATTATTTTTCCGGAAATCGTCTCCACCAGGTAGACCACCAAATAATTACTGGGTAATTATTTGGTGGTCCAACCATTGATTGTATCCAGTGATTAAAAAAAAATTATAGAAATTTCCGAGATTTCTGGACAATTTCTGTTTTAAGATTTATTCGAGAGAAGCGTTCGAGGATTATTACCTTTTGCAGGAGAAGACAGCCAAAGTCGGTTCACTTTCTTGTGCTAAAACGGAGGACCGGTTCTTTCGAAATTTCCCGATTAGGGTAACTCTTTTGGGACCACCTGATTAAGCAATTGCTGATAAATATTCGGTTGGGTATCGATCTGGAAATTCGACGATTTAAGGCCTAAAAACTGTGCTTGTTTTGTTTAAATTTTGTTTTTTTGTAAAAAAAAAAAGGATGTTACAAAATATCTCGTGCGATTCATAACTGTGTTCTGATCGTGTAATAAAATTCCCACATTCGAGAATAATAAGTGACAGTAGATTAATTTTCTTTGTTTCCACAATATATATTTTTTTATTTTTTAAGAAAATGTGAAATTGCTCCAAGAATTGTTCATAATCGTTCCCGGAAATTTTTTCGCATGGTCCTGACACGATAAGGAACAATTCTATACAAGTTTTCTTCAATAACGAAAAATTACAGAAATTTTCGACTTTTCCGGACAATTTTGTTTTAAGTTTGATTCGCGAGAAGTGCTCGAGGATTATAGCTTTTTGCGGGAGGAGAGTCGCCTTAAGGCGAAGAGGAGCGCAATGGGATAGAGGAGGAAGAAATTTCCTCTGTGCGACGCCGCGCGCGTCTCGCGGCCCTGAAGGGTTGCGCAGGTTCTTGCTACCGGTGAACGGCGTGGTGCGGGACATCCGTGATTGATGGATACTCGCTCCGAGTGCGGTCTCTCTCTCCGGTGAAACCAGATGGGATACTTCGGCCCTTACACCTCATTCCTTTATTTATTTATTTTTTTATTTTATAATTTTGTTCTCGTCTTCGCGGCTCGAGCATCGACCGTATAGAAGCGATGGATCGGGAGGGTTTTCTAATCAAGCGTTATTGGTCACACCGGTCGACCACAAAGGGAAATCGCCCCTGCTCGACCCGGTTCAACGCAGTCTCGATGATCCGAAATGGGAAGGGAAAATAAGAAACGATGATGATGTTGACAGTCGTGATAAGATAATATACAAGGCACGACGCGGTGAATTTTGTGTAATTCACGGGTTTCTCATTCCACATTTTTGCACCGGAAATTGCGATAAGGACGATAGAATGTAAAGTGTAATTTGACCACAACTATGCCGGTTACTTTACTTTTGCCTTAGTATTTGAGCCGATTTGGAAAACAGGTGCCGAAACTCAAAAAATGTATTTTTGCCGACAGAAAAAAAGATTTCTGACGAAAAAAAATGAGATTTCCAACTGACAGTGACGTATTTCTGGTATGACGTCACTTCCGGTCGAAAAATAATAATTCCAAATGGGAAGTGACGTTTTTCCGGCATGACGCCACTTCCGGTCGTAAAATGAAATTTCCATACCGAAAGTGACATATTTCTTGTATGACGTCACTTCCGATCGAAAAAAGAGATTCCCAAACGGGTAGTGACATATTTTTTGTATGAAGTCACTTCCGGTCGAAAAATTAGATTTTCATACTGGAAGTTATGACGGTCGAAGTATGAAATTTACAAACCGGAAATGACGTATTTATGGTATGACGTCAATTCCGGTAATGAATAATATAAAAATGGCAACCTGTAAAACGAAAAGGCAATAAATTTCTTAGTTCTTTCAGCTTCCTCGATTTTCCCGACCCGCTTCGCGTTCATAGTGTTTCCCGAGTCCACGATCGGGCAAAAACCCGAAGCGATTGGCTGGAACAAAACTAGATAGAGAGTTCAATCGCTGGTGCTTATCGGCTCCGTTCTCGTGGCCGAATGGTTGAATTAAGGGTCGTCCCATTACCGATTTGACCTCGGCTAACCCGTCTGTGTGTATACAGAGCTGGTTGCGTGCCGTTTGATTCAATTAACCCCCACGGGGACGCGTACACAACCGCCGAGCACACAGAACCACATGCGCTTGTTGCGTTTCTATGCCGTAAACCCAAAAGAGTCTGCATCGGCCGAATCTCACGTAGGACCGCTCGATCCAAAATCCAAAATTATATATATATGTATTTTTTTTAGTTAATTTTACGAACGAAAATACAAAAGAAAATTGTTAAGAGGGCGTTCGACGATTGGGAATAAAATAATGGAGTTCCTCGAAGCCCGATGAATTGGATCTTCGTTAGGAAATCTCTCGACAACGAGAAAACTTACCGCGGCTGCTGTTGCTATTCTACATCCAGAATAATAATTTATTTGAGGGGAACCCGCAACTAAATATTTCTTTGATTTAAATAATTATTCATCTGGTTAAAATAAATATTAATTTGAGTTAAAAATGATGAAAAACCGTGGCTGAAGGACTTCGGTCGATGGCCAATTGGCAGCATATATGTAATATGTAATCGTCAAAATGTACCTGCATCCATACCGTGTAATTATTGTCAATAAATACATCTACTACTACTACTACTTATTTGATTTAAATAAATATTTCTTTGGAGGGCGCCCGACCAATAAATTATTTCTCCGTTTCTATGTCGTAAACTCAATACAGTCTGCATGACCGAATCTAACGTAGGACCTCTCGATCCAAAATCCAAAATTATATATTTGTATATTTTTTAAATTAATTTTACGAATGAAAATACAAAAGAAAATTGTTACGACGGAGTTCCGAGTCTGCGGACGAAAAAATGGAGTTCCTCGAAGCCCGAAGAATTGGATCTTCGTTAGGAAACCGCTCGGCAACGAGGAGACTCACACCGCGGGTCCGAGAAGTAGTCATCGTCGTCATCAGCGAGGTAGAGAAAGGATTATCGCGAGGCACAGAGAGAACCAGTAGCACGAAACTTCCTCATCTCGTTCGGCCTGCATCGGACGAGGGCACGTGGGTGGTCTCCACGCAGCTCCACGCAATCCGTGGAAGCTCCTCTTGCTTCTTCGTCGTCGTCTCTGACCTTCCAATTGAATTCGAACTGGTCGCTGCCGAGCGTGGAATTTCGTTTCGGCCGGACGTGTGTGGAACTCCGTGACCGGAAGCGAGAAATTAAACGCCACTCTCCGACTCCTTCAACTCGGTCTTTCCTCGTGTTGCGTGTGTGTGTTTATGTGCCATGTTTTTTTTTTTT
>JAPYZD010002529.1:0-15626 GCA_030522725.1 Ichneumoninae sp. B BG-2022a | reverse complement strand
GGGTAATTTGTTAACCAATTAATTTTTTGATGAATTTTTTAATAACATTTTGCAATTATTATTATGCAAAATTAATCTTCTCAGTACCTTTAGTATACACGATTTTTTTCAGATTTTTACACCGTCAAGAAGTACTTGTAATTTTCTCTTGTCGTTGTCGAACTTATGCGAAGTCAGCGCGCAGCGAGACTCCCTCCTTAATGCACATCAGGGCTTTTATTTTTCGCGTAAAGAAAATCAGCCTATTTATTGTCCGACCGAGAAAAGCAGAGACGACCGGAAAGGGTGGAATCGACGATGAATGGGGTTGGATCTTGGTCGGAAATAGCTCGACGGTGCCGTGGAAATAGCTCGTGGGCGTTCTGATATAATTCGACGACGTATTTGTTGTCGTCCGGCCTGCGCACGGCGAGCGACGTCGCCGGTGCGACGGTTTTGCGTTCGGCGGATCGCGATCAACCTCTCGTCTCGAACCACCCGCGATGCTACGCGGTATCCTCGTGAGTCCTGAATAATATTGTGTGACGAGACGCGGCGAAAAGTAGGCCTCGATGTCCGAGTATCGGCCGAGCCGTAGCCAATGGCGCGTGGGCGTACGGTCTAATAACTTGATTAAACTCGTTTGGAGAAATGCTGCGAGTCTCGACTCTCCTTAGCATACGCTCGGGACGAACGCTTCGGCGCTATATCGTGCCTTGCGTGACCCATTACTTTCTCTCTTTCTGTCGTACTTAAGCCCTGACGACGCGATACGAAAACCACCGATACCGAAAAATACGTCATTTACGGTTTGGAAATCCCATTTTTTTTTACCGCGATGTTACGTCACGACGGAAATATAAATTTCCGGGCACTAAATTCCATAGGCCATAGCGAGAGCGCGATGCGTCCGGGCCACAACAACCTGCTAGTTATATAATAACTTACCGTCATAAAAATAATATAATAATTTACGATAATAATAATAATGTAATAACTTACCACAGTAACGGTAATATAATAATTTACAGTAATAACAGTAATATAATAATTTTCAGTAATAACAGTAATATAATAATTTTCGGTAATAACAGTAATATAATAATTTTCAGTAATAACGGTAATATAGTAACTTACTATAATAACAGTAATACACGGAGAAAAATGGTTTAGCTGCTCTAACAAAATGAGTTTAGCTGACAATGACCTCGTTGCCGCAGCAAATGTTTTACTAAAACCAGGAAACAATTACCACGTAGAAGCAATTGCATTAATATAATACAACAGTAATATAATAATTTACAGTAATAATAGTAATACATGGAAAAAAATGGTTTAGCTGCTCTAACAAAATGAATTTTGCTGACAATGATCTCGTTGTCGCGGTAAAAGGATTAGCAAGAGCAGCAAAAAAATTACTACGTAGAATCAATTGCAGTAATATAATACAACAGTAATATAATTGACAGTAATAATAGTAATACACGGAGAAAAATTGTTTAGCTCTAACAAAATGAGTTTGCTGACAATGACCTTGTTGCCGCAGCAACAGGATTAGCAAAAGCAGGAAAAAAAATTACTACGTAGAAGCAATTGGTTTTGCTAGCACGACAAAACTGTCTTGTTATTGCGACGATTTATTTTGCTATGAGGACAAACGACGCCTGCTGTAATTTGACGGCTGAGTAATGACTGGTAGTAGGATAGTTATAGAAAATTTCGAAAGGTATTAAATCTTTCGCAGTTTATAAATCCATGTGCAGTCAATTTCAAGAGTTCGCAATTCCATTCTGTTTTTATTTTTACGCGAGTACAAATGAACTGTTTCCTCGCGTGTCTTTGTCTTCATTTTGCGCTTCGAGCTCGTTGCCGTGTTGTCTACGTTTGAATGAAGTCAATGTTAATTAACTAAATTATAATTACATTTTAACCCTACAACTCATGACTTAATTTTTTAACCTTCACATGACTCAGTTTCGAACGCACCCTTTTCTTGTTTATAAAACCGGTCCTATGCTGATAAACAGACTTTCTCATACATGGTTTTCTTCGTTTTTTCATAAGGAAGAGAAAGGTGTACGAGAAATCTATTTTTTTTTTTTTGCATTTAGCTAATGAAAAACCCATTCGACGACTGAAAACCGGAAAAAAAATCAACAAAAAGTTCATTTTTTCGCGTTCGCGTGAGGTGCGTTCGGACCCCAGTCGTGAGTTGGTTTAAGAATAACAAAATTAACTCGTGTTGTTTTTTTTTAAATATGTAATCGTAATAAAAGTTTTAATTGAATATGTTATCCGTGTTATCCGAGATTTCACTTATCCGACGTACGCTCGTCCCACATTACCTCCGATAAACGGCGTTCTCCGGAGTACTGAAACAAATAAATAATACAACACTGTACTCACAGAGTTATTGCGGGCGCGCGAGCAACCATGATCGCTGATAATATTATATTAATTTACAATAATAATAATAATATTTATGTATTTAATTTACAGGATAAACTAAATACATAACCCTTTTACTCACATACAATAATAAAAAAGAAATCAGTGAATAGTAGAAGGGTCTCTAACAATTAGAATAATATCACCAGATCGCATCTTAATATAAAACTAGATAAAATATATTCCATCATCTCATTGAGACATTATTGACCAACACACCGATTATTCGTCTGTGGGTGCCAGATTATTCAGCGTCATTATAAACAATATAATCATTTACAATAATAATAAAATAATAATGTACAATAATAATAAGTCCAATTAGATTACAAAAACCGTAATTATAAATACATTACTCGGCAGAGCCGTGCGCGGTGTAGCGGAGTTAATAAATCATGTCAGTTCCCTGACCGCAGTCGCTAATGGCTGCGTTCAGTTCCACGCAACGTTTTACATCTCTCTTTATTTGTTTGCAGGACTGAAGTGCCACTGCGATATCTGCGCGGAGGCCAATTACACGTGCGAGACCGATGGCTACTGTTTCGCGAGTACGAGCCTCGACAAGGATGGAATCTCGCATGCATACAGGTGAGAGATCGTCATCGCAGCCACGGACCGAAAGAAAACAGAATACCTCGATCTCTTCTCCTAATCTACCCTAGTAAAGGTCGACTCGCTATACCGCGATGACTGCGTCGAGGAAGTGGGACATCGCTGCGCGTTCTGATCGATACTGTAATTCATGAATTAATTCACCTCGCCGAAAGCCCGACAGGTCGATAAACGCTCCGAGGCTGCCGAAAGTCCGCTAATAATTTTCGGAAAAAAATCGCTCTTTCGGCCGAATTTCCGAACCGCCGTTTTACAATAATAACGCCAATGTCGGCGAGGAAATATCGTCGGACGCGATCGATCGCTTCCAGGAACGCGCAACATCGCAAGCAAGTTTTTTTTTTTTTTACCTTTTTTTCGGCTCGCGTATTTCGCACGCTCCCACGGTCACCGGGACAGCTATCTCTTTTGCTGTGTCGATTCGTCGCGATGGTAACCCCGCGAGCGTGCCGCTCGCGGCCTCGAGGCCTCGCGAAATTTTCAACGAAACGAGAACGAGTGGGCGGTCGGGTATTTTTTACGTAGAAAGGATAATTCGACAAATGTTTGAACACGCGATTGAAATCGCGTATAATCGTGATGAGAAATCGTAACTTTGTCACCGTGGGGCATTTCTGTTGACCCGAAGGACGCCGGGGACCATTTTTTTATTTATTCGGAGCGGTAAATAATTCAGACCGCAGACTATTTTTTTTATTGCAATAAGAGCAATACGATCGATTCGGAGCATTAAGTAATTCGTGACGGAGACAATTTTTTTTATTGAGACCACCGCATCGCGATAGATTCGGAGCATTAAATAATTCGCGCCGGAGACAATTTTTTTAAATTTAGATAACTGCAGCGTGGTCCATTCGGAGCATTAAATAATTCGCGACGGAGACAATTTTTTAAATTAAGAAAACTGCAGCCCGATCGATTCGGAGCATTGAGTAATAATTCGTGACGGAGACAATTTTTTTTATTGAGACCACCGCATCGCGATAGATTCGGAGCATTAAACAATTCGCGCCGGAGACAATTTTTTTAAATTTAGATAACTGTAGTGCGGTCGATTCGGAGCATTAAATAATTCGGGCCGGAGACAATTTTTTTAAATTAAGATAACTGCAGCGCTATCGATTCGGAGCATTAAATCATTTGCGCCGAAGACAATATTTTAAAATTAAGATACCTGCAGGGTGATCGATACGGAGCATTAAATAATTCGCGCCGGAGAAATTTTTTTTAATTGCGATTACAGTAATTGAGATACGGAGTATTAAATAATTCACGCCGGTGAGCATTTTTTTTAATCGAAAAATTGGCATCGCGATAGGTTCGGAGCATTAAACAATTCACGTCGGTGAGCATTTTTTTAATCGAAAAATTGGCATCGCGATAGATTCGGAGCATTAAACAAAATTCACGTCGGTGAGAATTTTTTTATTGAGACAACGGCATCGCGATAGGTTCGGAGCATTAAGTAATGAACGCCGGAGACAATTTTTTGTAATTGAGAACGCAGCATCGCGATCGATTCGGAGCATCAAATTATTCACGCCGGCGACAATTTTATTTTATTGAGATCACGGTGTATCGCCGTCGAGTCGAAGCATTAAATAATTTACGCCCGCGAGACCGCGTCGATCTTCATTCTCGACTGCCGGTAACAGAGCAGAACGCGTTGCCATTGCTCGAATCGTCTCCGGGGACCTCGTAGGGTAGAACGGGGCAAAATGGGGCAACGGGGCAAAACCGGGTTTTGGGCAAAACGTAATTTTCCAATAATTTTTGGATGCCCGAATTCGCCCTATTGGATACATCAGGCTTTTCTGCCTAATTTTGCCACCTTGTCCGATCCAAAAATGATGGGAAAATTTAGTTTTGCCCAAAAACCCCGTTTTGTCCCATTTTGCCCCGCTCTCCCCTGCTCAGTCGGAGAGGAAAAAAAACGGTAACCGAGTTTCGGATACGGCAGATCAGGATAATAAGGCCGGACGGTCCGCGATATCGGCTGTTAACTAACTCAAAGCAGAAAAACAAAAAAAATAAAAAATAATGAAAAAAATAATAATAAAATTAAACGGAGCATTGTATTACAAAAGGTGTCTCGACCGTGACAAGTGGCTTCCACCGGAAAAGCCTGCGAAAACCTGCGAAAAGAACATCACGCATTTGATAGAATGCTGCGATAAAGAATACTGCAATCGGAATTTAAAGCCGGCTTTTCTATCTTCCAAGGCGCCCGAATCGCCCAAAGGTATAAATTCAGCAGCTACCGGAGTTGGCCACAGATTTGTGTGCGGCATTGCCAATAACTCGATCCCGTTTTTCTTTTTTTTTTAATTAATATCTTGTTTTCTTTATATATTAATTTTTTGTTTTTTTATTTATTAATTTTTAAATTTATTTATTAATTTTCTTATTTGCTCATTTAATCCGCCAAATTGACCCACGATCCCCCAACCGTGGACACGCCTCGTATCGTTTGTCACAATACAACGAGACGTGACCCGGACTAACTGGACCAAGACAATACGTACAATTATTAGACGCTGTACTTATTCACATCTGCCTTCTTCCCACCAACCGTCCATTAACCGTGTTAAGTTATAGAGTCACGTGTTTAAAATAATAGCGTTTATTAACTGCACTCCATCTGCGGCCGGCGAGTTTTTTTCCTCACTCTGGTTTTTTTCGTCTATAACTTTTATTTTACACATCTCCTTAAGTTTGCCGTTTCGTTTTTTTTTGTTTTTTTTTTGCTCCCTGACCTCCCTTTTTTTCCATGTTTTTCGCTCTCCATCTCGATAATTATCGTCAGACATCGCGTAAGTATTTACATTCCTGTTTTCATCTTGTCTTGAACTTGAGAATCCCCTTCTCGTTTTTTCTTTTTTTTTTGCGCTTGTCCATGAATTTCATTAAAGAATAATAACAATAATAATAATTTAAAAAATGAATACTCGAGAGACCGAATCAAGCGAGAGGCTACGAAAAATCCGCAGGTATTCACCAAAAACATTACGTTGCACGGTGTTGAAGTTTTTCGTTATCGCTGCTGATTTAATTTACCTTTTTTTACCCCCATGGTTTTCTTTCACGTGATATTTTCATCGATTTTTTTTTGTTTTCTATTTGAATTATTTTTTATCTGATACGAATAATCCTCTTTCCCAATAACACTACGTCGCAGGTATATTCGTGACCCGTCGCGTAGATATAACTAAGCCTCACGAGAGATATCTCCGATTGATTATTTTTTAATGACGACGATGCGTGATATATATATATATATATTTTTTTTTTTTACGAGAATGTAGGCTAAATCACTGATAGCGGAAACACCGCGTGTACACGCGCATGTTCGTACAGTAGAACCCCGATTAACCGGGGTGGTCGGCACCGAACAGGTTAATATAAGTCAATAATAATATAATTAATACAAGTCAATAATGAATATAGGTCAATATTGGCTAATCTTATAACTTTATTTTGGCTGGTTATAATGACATTTGGTACAACTTGAATTTATTTGTTAAGTACTGTGGACTATTTAACTATTGTAATAGTGTGAACTAAAATGTAAAGCTTTTAATTTTTTTTTCATTAATAGTACGTAAAACAGATTTTTTTTCATAAAAAAGTAATAAAAAAATTCTGGTAAGACGGGCGGTTAATCCGCTTTCCGGTTCATCCGACCCCGGTTAATCGTGATTCTACTGTACTTGCAAAGCTAAAAACAAAAAAAAAATCATATTTTGGCGAATTAAAAAAAAAGGAAAAATGAATGGGCTTGAAGGTGCGTGCACAAACAGCTGACGTCGTCCCAGCCCAAACCTCTGATTATTTTTTAATGACCATGCGCGACATTTTTAATTTTTTTACGAGAATGTAGGCTAAATCACTGTTAGCTGAAACGCCGCGTTTATACTGAAAAAAAATTGATATTTTGGCGAATTAAAAAAAAGCAAAAAAATAAATGGGCTTGAAGGTGCGTGCACAAACAGCTGTCGTCGTCCCAGCCCGAACCGCTGATCTTCTGCATGACGAGCAACTCGATAAACACGACCTTTGTCATCGAGTGCTGCAAAGAAGATTTTTGCAATCGAGATCTGAAACCCCAGCTGCACCCTAGCACCAGAGAAGGTACAGTTACTGCCCCTGGGAATATTAGAAACTCGTGAGGTGGCAAAGAAATGTTTTTAAATCTCTCGTTGCACTGTAAATATATATATTTTTTATACCTATATATATTATATCTATATTTTTTATATCTTCTCTATATCTAATCTACCCTCTGCCTGCCTACGTAGAACTATCTGTATATATATATATACCTTGCACCTATGTTTTTCTCACTGACTGATATTACACACTCATTACTTTTTTTAAACTTTTTTTTCAAATTTTTTTTCCTGCACTCGCACTATCTTGAAAAGCCTTGACCTCACCACCAGGAAACTTGCACAGCAGGATGATAATCGCTCTCTGTAACTCGCTCTATACACGTTTGGCACATGCGAAGCACCTATATCTGTATATATCCAGAATTAGCACTCACTAACGTTTTGCGAACGGAGTTCGCAAAGTAGTTTTTTTCTTGGATATTTGGACAATGTATTGTAAAAAAATATATAATTAAAAAATAACGTTTACAAACAAGAAAACTACAATAAAGCTTTAGTGGCGCCGGACCGGAAGTAAAAGTTTGTACGCGACAGATTTTTTTTTTGCATCGATAAGTAGACTTTTTGGTTAACGAGAAATATAATTTTTTAAATTATGAAACTTAACACTCCGATTTTACAAATAGTTCTAAAAAATTGACTTTTGACAACGAATTGTGCAACATTTTTTTTGTTTCTTAATTTTCGCAAATCAAAAACAGGCAAATTGTTAATTGCACTGGACCGGAAGTAAAAGTTTGAACAAGACAAACGATTTTTTTTTTACATCTACAAGCGGATTTATTATTTAATTAACGGGGAGTACTTAATTAACGAGAAATATAATTATTTTCTTAAGAAAAATAGCGCTTCTATTTTACAAAGTTATTTTTACTGTGTACTTTCGCTACTCTGCAATAAGCGGATTTCCGCGAATTTAAGCAAAAAAAAGTTGTAACGTAGGAAGTCGAATGGAATGACGCTCGACGGATTCGATTGAATTTCAATAAAAACGTACGTGACGTCAATGCGGGCAGGTAAAAAACAGGCGAATAATTATCGTCGACGCAGTCGGGCGTGTGAGTGAATAAATATCGAAAGACTTTAGGTGATATGTCGCGGGAAGAAATAAGAAAATCATGAGTCGTCGTCGACGTGTTTATTTGCGGAGCCGATACCGCGCATGGAAACGGAGGATTCTCACCGCGCGCAATTAAGTTCCGAGCTTCGGTCCAATCGAGTGCAGCCCAATTCGAGCCGAATAGATATTTCGTGGTGTCTGCTATTGTTTATACATATTTAAAGAAAAATTCAATACATCTGACTCGTCCAATTGAGCGGCAACGAAAATATTCGACTTTATTAAAACTCAGCCAGCCTACTTTGCATAAATTTCTTATTATCGTTTTTTATAAGTATAAAAAGAAAAATGCAATACATCTGACTCGTCCAATTGAGCGGCACCGAAAATATTCGACTATATTCAAAAGTTAGCGAGCCGACGTCGGATAAATTCCTTATTATTTTTTTTTATAAATATAAAAATAAAAATGCGATACATCAGACTCGTCCAATTGAGCAGCACCGAAAATATTCGACTATATTCAAAAGTTAGGGAGCCGATTTCGGATAAATTCCTTATTATAAGTTTTTATAAACATAAAAAGAAATATTCAATACATCTGACTCGTCCAATTGAGCGGCAACGAAAATATTCTACAATATAAAAAAATTAGCGAGCCGACTTCGGATAAATTCCTTATTATCGTTTTTTATAAATATAAAAAGAAAAATTCGATACATCAGACTCGTTCAATTGGGCGGCAACGAAAATATCCGACTATATTAAAAAGTTAGCCAGTCACCTCCAGATAAATAACATTACCTGTACGAAGTATATAGATTCTTTTTTACATATGTACTTTTTATGGATAGGCTATTGTAATATACTTACAGCTTCTGCAACGCATGTTCTCACGCAACTCATTCTCGATGTAGAATTAATTGAGCTCATCGAGTCTATTTGCCTTGCCGGACCCGACATTGCGGATTGAAGCGAGGCAATTACGGATACTTCACACGTACATTCCCAGCCAAAAGTACCCCAGTTCGAGCCAAATAAATTTTTCATGGCCTTCGCTATTGTTTATAAATGTTTAACGCAAAATTCAATAAATTCAAATCGTCCAATTGAGTCGCAACGCACATTTATTTATTTATTTATTATGATCTAAATCTATCTTATTTATTTATTTATTTACTATAAAATCATACGAAAATATTCGACTATATTAAAACTCGACTTATATAATTATTACATATTAGTTAATCGGCAGAATCCAGATAAATCCCGTTATATGTACATAATACGTAGATTCATTTTTTACATATGTAGTTCTTATAGATAGGCTATTGTAATATACTTATAGCTTCTGCAACGCATGTTCCACGTACGTATTCTCACGCAACTCATTTTTTTCGATAGAATTAATCGAGCTCATCGAGTCTACTTGCCTTGCCTCGTATAGCGCGCAGGTACACAGGATCTTGCAAAAACAAGATCGGATCTATTGGAATACCTCTGCATCGCACCTCTGTATCTCTACACTTATAATATGTATATTATACTCGATTAATCGTTACGCTTCGATAAGACTAATTGTATTTTCCAGTTTCTCTTTTTTTCCAATTTTTTTTTATTTATTATTTTTCCAATACTTGGCTATTGAGTGTGCGCACTTTGAAATCCCATCTCTCCCTCCCTGAAATCCCCGCACCCCTTCGAACATACTCGACCGTTTCTTTTACCCAGATAAAAAAAAAAAAAAAATCATCGACTCTCGTACCAATTTTTTTTTCTTCATAAATCCACGAAATTCAGAATCCTCGAGTAAATGGATCAGTCTTATTCGGTTGGTTTTCGTGACGACAGAAATTGTTCTCAGGTGTTACGCTAAAACGCGGTTCTTCCCAGCGCCCGAGTACTCGGTGTGGTGCGCCACTAATGACACTCTGCGAACACCAGGAGGTGGCGAATTCGTGGTCGCTTGTTGCGATAACGAAGATTACTGCAACAGTCGTCTCAAGCCAATATTTCCCTCTCAGATAATGGCAGACTCTTCACGCGGTATGGAAAAGACCCTCGAAACAAAACAAAACAAAAATAAAATAATAATAATTCATCGTTCCCCAGCCTCAATCGACGGGGAATTTCACGCAGCATTCGAGGTTTAGACTCGATTACCGCTTTTGTCAATTGTTCGGTGCTTTATACATCACCCCTCGACATTATCGTCTCTCAGCTGTCTCTGTGTGTGTTTCATATCGACACCGCGCCCCCCCCAGTCTCTTCATCATCGGACTCATTGTTACAGTGTTTCTGTTAATTAACTTTGGGTGTGCCGGGCTGAGCGCGGGTAAATATCGGAAGAAGCTCGCGAGCGTGTCCCACATTATATCGCAATACAACGGAACATCACATACATGCAACATGCACGATATATGCGACATAAATGCGAAACCGGACATTTACGTTTCCGGAGATTTACCGGAAGTACGTTACTTCCGGTTTGGAAACACACATTTTTCAACCGGAAGTGACGTCATACCGGAAATACGTCACTTCCGGTTTGATAAACACACTTTTCAACAGGAAGTGACGTCGCACCGGAAATACGTCACTTCCGGTTTGATAGACACATTTTTCAACCGGAAATGACGTCCCACCGGAAATACGTCACTTCCGGTTTGATAAACACATTTTTCAATGGGAAATAACGTCACACCGGAAATACGTCACTTCCGGTTTGATAAACACAATTTTCGACCGGAAATACGTCACTTCCGGTTTGATAAACACATTTTTCAACCGAAAGTGACGTCACACCGGAAATACGTCACTTCCGGTTTGGTAAACACATTTTTCAACCGGAAGTGACGTCATATCGGAAATACGTCACTTCCGGTTTGATAAACACATTTTTCAACCGAAAGTGACGTCACATCGGAAATACGTCACTTCCGGTTTGGTAAACACATTTTTCAACCGGAAGTGACGTCATATCGGAAATATGTCACTTCCGGTTTGATAAACACATTTTTCTATCGGAATTGACGTTATACGGGAAATACGTCACTTCCGGTCGAAAAATGTGATCTTCAAATCGGAAGTAACGCATTTCCGGTATGACGTCACTTCCGGTCACAAAATGCGATTTTCAAACCGGAATTGACATACCTCCGCTGTAACGTCACTTCCGGTAGAAAAAAATGAAAATTTAGAGTTGGAGGAGACGTATTTTCGGTCGAATAATGAGACCTTACGAGGAGTGAGGACAATAAGGGTCTGAGGGATCCTTGAATTGTTGTAAATTGGGACACTCGAATAATCAACTTTTCAAAATATATATAGGATGGATACAATATATACAATATATACAACGTATAAAATCCATACAATAAATTATTACATCGCGCCGTGACGTACTTCGTTCAACGCCCGATAAACATTATTCGTCCGTGGGGGATACTCGTGTATCGAACGAACGATGCTCACCGACGTTTTTTTTCCACGTATATTCCCGAGCATCGACATAAATGTTGTTTTGATTGGAACGCGCTGACTCACCGGGTTTTTTTTTTTTCGTTTGGCCCTGGCCAGCTTCTTCCGTTCGAGCGGAGCTATAATAGCGTTTACGTTCGAGAACTCCTCCCCCGTACAATCAAAGAACTGAATGGTTCTCTCTCGCCGCTGGATATATCGGTTCGCGTGATGCAAACGTAAATAACGTCGGGAGTATCTTCGCTCGAACGGGGATGATAACGCGCTGAAGAAACAAAAATAAGTAATAATAAAACAAAAAAATCGCCAGCTCGAGCCTCCACGCAAAAAATGTTGCGCTTGGTTGTAAATTTTTTTTTCCGTCACGACGAAATTGTGCAGCAGCGGCTTGTCAAACTCCGTCTAAAATAGTTAATCTAAAATAAATCGTCTAAAAACACTATGGACATTTTCTGCTATTGTTTACAGAAATTATAGATTTTATCCGCTGTACTTCAAAAATGCTATGCATATTTCCTGCTGTAGATAAAAGACTATGGATATTTCGCGCGGTAGATAAAAAACTATGGATATTTCGTTTTTCGTTTCATATGTTTTTGTTGACGAACTGTTTTGGACCAATTGCTTTTGGACCAATTGTTTTTCAATCAATTGTTTTTGGACCAATTGTTTTTGGACCAATTGTTTTCGGATCAATTGTTTTTGAACCAATTGTTTTTGGGCCAATTGTTTTCGGACCAATTGTTTTTGGACCAATTGTTTTTGGACCAATTGTTTTCGGACCAATTGTTTTTGGACCAATTGTTTTTAGACCAATTGTTTTTGGACCAATTGTTTTTGAATCAATTGTTTTTGGACCAATTGTTTTTGGTTCAATTGTTTTTGGATCAATTGTCTTTGAACCAATTGTTTTTAAAAGCATTGTTTTTGGACCAATTGTTTTCAGACAAATTGTGTTTAGACGAATCGTTTTAGACGAATTTTCCGCAGACGCTAACGATCACCGCCGCCTACGGTCAATCGTGAAATTATCGCATCGACGCGTCGTCAATCAGCGGCGGAGAGATGTTGTTGCCCTCAAGGCGGTTATTCGACCATCACGAGCTTTATCTTCCCTCGCTCTCTCCGCTCGCGAATCGGCAATGCTATCGTCGCGTTTCTCCCGCCGCGCGACGCTAACGACAAACCGCGACGAGATTAGCGTACCGGGCTGTCTGTGCGCAAAACGGAGCGCACAGGAAAGTAGAAAATTACCGGACAAGCCGGGTTGACTAGATTGAGAAAGATTCTGACCGAGGATGCCGGGGATTGCTTCGGATCCCGAGCGGCCGAAGGCTCATTCCTATATCGACCCGCTCAGCCGCCGCACACTGGAATTTAATTTGTTTATTATTCGCACGACCGAACGAGAAACGCCTCCGTTTCGGGCTTTCCCTTTATCTCGATCGGCATTTCTCCACCACTCGACAGCATGCAGCGAGTCGTCGCTATTTGTACTCGTCCATCGTCCCTCGGCAGCGAAAAAAAGCCCGCATGAAATTTCCCCCAATTTGTTTTTTTTCACCTCGTATTTTTTTTTCCATACCTTCATCGTCGTCCGTCGGTGAACGGCGACGCTCCCGAGACATCGTTCTCGATCACGTTTCTGGACGGAATGATTTCGAAAATAATAATGGGGACAGCATGATTTTTTTTTTTATAAGTGTTTTCTCACAGTCATCGCTCGATCAGGCATCCGAAGAGCTTTCGTCGGGACATTCCTCCTCCTCGGCGGTCTCCGATCGTTTTCTTCTTTTCTCCGGAAAGGCTCCCAAGATCTCGGACCGAGCACCGAACATCGTCTCATTAAAAAAAAAAAAAAAAAAAACATTTTCGTTTACCCGTCCGGAGAACCTGTTTCACACCCGAACATAACTAACGACATGAGGCTGTTGTGTTTTCGAGTTTAGAAAATAAATACATTATTTCTTAACAAATTAATCGCATCCCCGTTTGCTACGAAGAACTCGAATATCGCCAGGTCCATGAGAGTTTGTCGCAGGTAAGGTAGCTGAGATAAATAAAAAAATAAAAAAAACCTATTTTCCCACCCGGGTCCAAAATTATTGCAATCACTTTCGCACTCGTCGTTTCGAGAAATTACGGTCTCAGGAATTGTACACACACGAATATCCCTGTTACTTCCAATTCTTGTCGCACTAATCAATGCGAGAAATTTATGTTCTCCTATCGAGCATACAGCATCTTATTTGGGGGCTTCTTACTTCGTGTTTATATTTTTTTTTCTGCGATTTTTCTGCAGCTTTTACGCGGGGTCGACATTCTGTCGCAATGTTGACTCCACCCGCTGGATAAGCATGCGCTATCTACGTGGCTTTTGCAATTGTATCGGAGCTTCTCCTTTATTCGTTCACTGTTTGCATGCATCGCAGAATGAATACTCTTTTTTTTCCTTCATTGAACGATACTCCTCGCTACTCTACATTCACCGCGAATCGGAATCAAAGCATTCATTTTCTATCAATAATGTTATCTCATTGATTGAAAATAATAACAAGAATATAAAAATATTAATATATTATTAATATTAATATATTATGTTAATATTTACAATATATTAATTATTGATGATTAATATTTTGACTATTTTTCTATCGATATGAATTTATTATAATACGCGAAGCCTTTGAAATTGTTGGCTGCGTGAGATAAAAATTGTAATCAGTATGAAATCGTCCATTGAAATACGATGCTTTGGCTCTGATCGTCCGGAGAAACGTTCGACCGTTCTAACGTAATTTTTGATTTTGCATAAAAGTGACGTCGAGCGGAGGGGTCGGGGCGTGGGCGACATGGAAAATGGCCTTATCGATAGCGTTGCCGATTTGCGCTATTTGCGTAGTCGTCATGGTCATCTATCACATCCACATGAATCGCAGAAGGCCGGCGAGACACTTTCCGGACGATTCGCTGGAGGCGCCCGACCGACCTATTCTCGGCGGTGTTACCATCCGGGACATGCTGGAGATGACGACGAGCGGCAGTGGTTCGGGTAAGCCGAGAATTAATAATTTAACGATTTTATCGGACTTTTTTTTTTATATATTCCTGTTAATCGAACGAAAATAATGAAACTTGCATGTTGAATGGCTTTTTGTATCTCAAGTAGGTCTGCCGCTCCTGGTACAGCGGAGCATAGCCCGCCAAATTCAGCTAGTCGAGACGATCGGCAAAGGCCGATTTGGCGAGGTGTGGCGGGGACGTTGGCGCGGCGAAAACGTCGCTGTGAAGATATTCAGCTCCCGAGAGGAGAGATCATGGTTCAGAGAGGCTGAGATCTATCAGACTGTCATGCTGAGGCACGACAATATCCTCGGCTTCATCGCCGCCGATAACAAGGGTACGATAATTCACGCCTTTTTCCTCACCCGATGGCAGATTAAGGGCATGTGATACAGATTAAGTCGGTCAAAAAACGGTTTACCTGTTTTCTCGCGCCTATTAATATTTCAGACAAAAGGGAATTAGGTGAGGTTTTCATGTATCTATATATATACTACGAAAACCTAATTTCCATTGTCCAAAATATTAATAGTCGAGAAGAAAATAGGGAAACAGATTTGTTACCGACCGACTCTGTATCACATGCGCTTAAGGAGGTTCCAGCGAGAGGTCTTCATTTTGCCTAAATTCGAGAAATTCGGGCAAGAATTGCGAACACTTCCGCATAATTATATTAGTTATAAAAATGTGAAAAAATTCATACTTATAGGCACTGAAAAGACTAATTTTACGTAATAATAATTTCAAAATGTTATTAACAAATTGTTGAAAAAAAATTGTTCATCAAAATATGTGGTAACTCAACTTTTTTT
>JAPYZD010002528.1:0-15626 GCA_030522725.1 Ichneumoninae sp. B BG-2022a | reverse complement strand
ATCACCCAATGAATTGTTGAACTAACCAATTTTTTAGCTGTACCAACAAAATATTTAGTTGAACGTCCCTGCCCGAATCTTAGTTGATTCAACCGTATTCTTTTATCAGTGTGTTTGTTAAAAAAAATTAAAAAATTGGTATTGGATCTTACACGCGATATTTTTGCTTTTAAAAATTTTTTTTCGATGACGATTCGCGGTAATATTATTCGATCGATTGAAGATGGAATATGGATTGAGGATATTAGGTATTTAAATGCTAAGTGGTGCCAGTAGCGGTGACGGCAGTCGGGGATAGTTTGAGGAAGAGGTCTAGCCGCGAATCATGCCCAAACACGTTCGAGTTTGATGGAAAGCACTCCGAGCGATTCTCGGATCTTCCGGCGTTAGCTACCGTCGACGTGTATCCGTCGTCGTCGTCGGGCTCTCCGCCGTAATAGCATTTCGAACTTTCCCCAATAACACCACCGCGCCCTCATTTACTATATACTCCGCTGCCTACCATCCCTACATCCGGAACACCCTGCGCGCCCGATGTCCGCGCGCTAATACCAAGACACGCTTCGGTTATATCCAACGGGGATAAGTGGATTAACGCTCCCAATCGGGTGTCCGATGGCAACAGTTCGTCCTACTGGGAAAAGAAATCTTCATTCGGATTTATCTAACGTTTTATCCGATTCGACGATCCTCCCGATTTCATCGCTTGTCGATTGCATGTGCAGAGTCTCCTTAAAAAAAAAAAAACTCTTATTTCTTATACATTCATTGTTTTGTAAATAAAAAATTTTGCAAATAAATTTTTTTGGAATTAAATTATTTTGCAATTAAATTTTCTTTGGTATTAAAATTATTTTGCAATTAAATTTTCTTTGGAATTAAATTTGTTTTGGTCTTAAATTATTTTGCAATTAAATTTGTTTTGGAATACTTTTTTTTTGTTATTATATTTCATTTGCAATTAAATTTGTTTTGGAATACATTTTTTTTTGTTATTATATTTCTTTTGCAATTACATTTTTTTATATGAAATATTTTTAGAATTTTAGTTAAAGCATGGTATTTCGGTGGTGGTTTTGGGGTGGAGTTTACTGCCCGGACATGGGTCTCTTTTACCATTTGTTTCAGCGGATGTGCGAAAACGAAGCGACCCTCGGACGTCTCCAGCAGCAGGGAGCTGGACTACCCGCGGAAGAACGAGAACGCGAGCGTGAACGGGAGCGCTGGAGCCTCCTGAGAGCCGCGAGGGACGAGGCCGATCGGAGTCTCAGTCTGGCGGCCAGTCTGGCCGACAAGGAGGCCGCTCTCTCGCACGCTCACGCCACTATCAAAGAAGTGGGTCAACCTTTTATTCGTACCTATTGGTCGTTCCAGCTGCCACTTCAAAATCGGTGACATAGTATTGATCCGTTGAAGGGCGGTGTAGTAAACTTCTTTTCAATGCAAAAACAAAAAACAATATACATAATGCTGTGTAGTAAACTTTCTTTCAATGTAAAAACAATATACATGGCGGCTTGAATGAAACTGTGGAAAAAAAATGAAACCAAAGGGTGAAGAGAGAAACCTGGATTCAATTCTCGCGTTCCAGAATGTTTGTTGGTGGTCTAAGTTAAATTTGTATAAAAAAAATCTATACGAAAGCGGATGTTAAAAAAATGAATGTACGTTTCTGCTAACAGCTTCAGCGTCAGTTATTCGCCAATATAGTACATAACACGCTGTATTAAATTTATTTTCAATGTAAGAAACAACATACATGGGGCCTAAATGAAAAAAAGAACAAAAAATTAAAATCAAACCAAATGGGGAAGGGAGAATCCTGGATTCGCTTCCCGCGTTCGAGAATGGTTGTCGCTAGTCTAAATTAAATTGATATAAAAAAAGTCTATACAAAATCGAATGTTCAAAAAATTAATGAACTTTTCTGCTAACAGATTCAACGTCAGTTATTCGCCAATACAGTACATAACACGTTGCATTAAATTTATTTTCAATGTAAAAAACAACATACATGGAGGCCTGAATGAAAAAATGAAAAAAAATAAATAAAAAATTAAAATCATGTCAAACGGTGAAGGGAGAATCCTGGATTCGCTTCTCGCGTTCGAGAATGTTTGTCGTTAGTCTAAATTAAATTGCTATAAAAAAATCTATTCAAAATCGAATGTTAAAAAAATTAATGAACTTTTCTGCTAACAGCTTCAACGTCAGCTATCCGATAGAGGAGGAAGTGTCGGTGGCAGCGTGAACGGCACAGCGACACCCGGTGCAGTGAGCAGCAGCGGCATCGGTGGTGGCAGTGGAAGCAGTTGCGGTATAATAATGCCTCACCTGGGCTCCCAGCAAGCTCTGGGCGGCACCGAGCTTTGCGTAACCGCCGGCAATATGCCCGGCAGTGCAGTCTCGAGCACGGTAGGCGGACAAGCCGGGGACCGTGGAAGCTGCAGTGCTGACAGCGGTGTTCGGGGATCGAGCGATCGGGAGAGCGGCGGTGCGACAAGCGTCGGGGGAAATCTCTCGGACTCGACGACGGACGGTGAGCCTTCTCATCTCCGATGCTACGTACAAATGTTCCGCACTGTCCTCTTTCCCATGCATTTTCCATTCCAACACAACGCGCCAAGTTTCACGTCGTCATCGCTGCTTCCTCGCTGCGCGGTCTTCTGCGAGGACAAAATGGATATTATTATTGTCTCTCAGTTCGAAAACCGTAGAAAATATTTTTCTGCGTTATCTCTCTTCTTCCATCTCCTGGTCCCGTTGTGCATTTAAGTGCCACACTGAAGGGTGCAACATAAAGAACACGGACGCGTCAATGCGCATTATTAATATACATATATTATATATAGAATATTTACATGGGCGCGTGTACGTCAAAGAGATTTTCTTCTATTTTTTTTTTATTTTTTTTTATTTCTCTTTCCTCGCCTCATCAAGTCGCGAGTCCTCGTGGAGGACTCTCGTGCGATCGAGTGGCCCTCTCGTCGCGTCGAGAGAGCGTCACGGAAACAGAAGAAGCCTTCACACACACGCTCGCCGAGCACGACGTGCCCGTTTGATTTATATAATATCACCTATATATTTCGCGCAGGCACGCCGACGATAACGGTCGAGGGAAGTGGCCTCGACATGGACAGCATCTCCGTGGTATCTTCCGTAGCACCGCCGCACATGTATCAATGTAAGTTTACATGACTAAATCATCAAATGAAAAAAAAAAAAAAATCATCAATTCTCTCGACTACTGCATACTTCTGCTCTACTCGTCGTCATCTCGATAAGCTTGCCGTATATTTATCAATTATCAATGTATCGTTCATGTATATCAAGGTCGGGGTAATCGTCTTCCGCCGACACGAGTCGTGCTCGAGAGTTTTCATGGAAAGTCCCGCGCGTTTTTGCGTCTGCTCATTGGGAATTAATTTTCGATGTTCTTTCTCTCTGTTTATTTTATGCATGAGCATGCCCTGAATCCGATGTACGAATTTATTTCGTCCGTGCGAGACACGCAGGAGGAGGATTTGTGTGCTCGAATCGCTGTGTGTTCTTTATGTTGCATCGATGACCTTGTACACTGCAAACTCGACGATTACAATTTATTATCGCTGCTCCAAAATATTGATATAGATATTAATTTTTAAGTACACGGAGGGAAATTATTAGCTGGGTGTGCTGATACTCATTTGGCACAAGACTTTTTTTACGCCTTCGCTAAAATAACCACATTCCTTGCGTGCAACACTCGTTTATTATTGACCAATGATAATTATTAACATGTCCTCATGCGCAGTACTATTTTATTACTCTCTAGTGAGTAATACACCGTAATGAAAATTCATATGAAATTTAATGTACTAGTATTGGACGTTTTTATGCATAAACTGATATATTGAATTGCACGTACGATTGTGATGAAAAATTGATGTGAAAAAAACCGAAAACTTCAGAAACACTTTTTTCAAAGTGCTTTAAATTTGATAATTTATTTTCATTTCAACTATGGTCATTTGCGAATATGACGATTTTGCGGAGTAAGAAATGTTATTTCAACGAATTCGGAAAAAAAAGTATGATACGCTACACGGGAGGGAGTGGTTTTTCCCCTCGTGTGATTTCTGCTCTCGCTCCCCTCCCTTGCAGCATATACACAATATAGTATTTTTATCGGTTGCCGCAACTATCTATCAGTTCTCCGGACTAATTTTTTCCCAGTGTGCGTGAATCGACCGTTGTGTATAATGATTTATCGTTGCAGCAGCGACCACGCCGAAGGACTGCAGCCCGACGTTGTCGCCTTTGAACGCCTTCTCGAGGTCGATGGACAACTCTTCGCTGTCCCGCTCGGTCGAGCAGCTATCGAGCCCGATGGAATCCGAACCGAGAAGGAGCAAGCAGCCTCCACCTGTCGTTCCACCTGCCGCACACTCGCGCTCCTCGGCTACACGGGGTGGTCCGTGGGGATCTATTTCGAGGTAGAAAAAAAGAAAAAAAGCCCCAGAACCGAAGGCCCCAACGACTCTCAAAATCGGTCGGCGCGTGTCTACATCGAAGAATCGATCGAATCGATACTCCATATTTTGCTACTGAACGATGCAAATATTCAAATATTCTCTGATAGCTTCCTCAATCTTATCGATTGACCTCTGCGGTAAATTGCATAAAATATCGGGGTTGCACGGTGAAGACCCGAGTTTTCGCGCATAGCTTCGAAGCCGCGACTAGCCAACCGATCGTCTAGGAAGTCGGCGGGGCTTTCCGTTCTCTCGTAAATGATAGATGCCGGCCCAAGCAAAAGCCACCGAAGCGGCGGCAGCAGCAACAGCCGGTATGCTTTTCAGTGTTGCGCCAGTCTCGGGGAATAAAGCCTAACGGAAGCTCCGCGCGTAGCCTCTATTATTCCCAGAATTCGGAAGGTGTACACTGTAAAAAATTGTAAATTTAATGTAGGGGCTGGAGGTTTTTATGCAAGAACTGGTACAGTAAATGTAAGGTACAATTGTGGTGAAAAATTGATATACTTTTTCGTTGAAATAATAGTAAGTTATAAAAATTAAATTTTATAGTAAAACTATCACTGACAAAAAAGGATGGCATTTCCTACTATGACGAATAGTTCCCAGAGGGGACGTCTATATAGATAGTTCGCGATGGTATATATTCAATTGATTTAACTATAATCATAGTTACAACGATCATTTTTTGTCATTGTCGTAACTGTAAAATATAGACGTCCCCCCTCTGAACTATTTACTATGTAAGCTTTTCTCAGTGTAAAGTAAATCATTAAAAATAAAGTATTTCCAATGTTTTTAGTACATCGAAAATTAATTTTTCATTACAATTGTACAAGAAGCTGAATGCCAGGCTTCGCTTGACAACTTCCAGTCTGGAACATTGAATTTGATACGAATTTTTGTGTACAATGTATATATGTGCGTACATAGGGGGAGGCCGAAAACGAAGGGGATCCCCCTTTGTAAAAGCTGAGAATTACCTCGGGAGAATTCGCCGGTGCGCTCTTTTCTCGGACAGCTACGTACCCGGACGTTTTTCAACGGCGGGTATGTACTCAGCGGGTTCGGTGTGTTAGATCGAGTCGAACCGATGTGCCCGCGGACGTGAATTTCATTATAGCTAATCGATAATGGCGGTCCGAGAGAGTGGAAGTTCTCGTCGGTCTGTGTCGGAAGTAGTAAGAAGAAAAGGGACCGAGAGACATGCCGAGTCCGAGGAAATAAGTGAAACGAAGATGAAGACGAGAATGGGGAGTCTTTTGTGGTCAACCCTTGGAAAACACTCGTGTACCATCAAACGAATTCGATTCATTCTCGTTTAACATCGATAGTGAAAAAAAACAAAAAAAATATATAAAAAGTAAAAAATGAAAAAACTTATAGCGAGGAGATAAGTGAAACGAAGGTGAAGACGAGAATGTACTCTTTTCTTCGCAACCCTCGGAGGACACTCTTGTACAATCAAACGTATTCGATTCATTCTCACTTCATACCGGTAGCAAAAAAAATGTACATTAAAAAAGTTAGAAAAGTCAAAAATGAAAAAGCTTAAAGGAAGGGAAAAAAAAAAAATTCGCTCGGTGGTCCTTTTAATCCTTTATCTCTGAAAGAACAAACACACTCGAGACCGAACTTCATTAAGATACTCTCGGCGAGGGCGTGCTCCTCTCTGTCCGGGATGCAATAATGGACTCGCAATTTTCACTTCAGGGTTTTCGCGCGTTCGCGACACCGGAAGACGGCAAACAGTTCCGGTGGCGGTGGCATCGGTGGAATTGGAAGCGCCGGAAACGAGGGGTCCGAGGGCTTCGATCCATTCAGATCGTGGTCGCCCCTTACCGAGGAGGGATACGCCGAAAAATTACGACTACTGAGAGAGGCCGCCTCGGTTCCTATGGAACGATGGCGAGCACCGACGGTTCTGGCCTGGCTCGAGGTTGCACTCGGCATGCCTCAGTATGGACCACGCTGTGCTGAGAACGTTAAATCTGGAAAGGTAAATAAAACGTTGATAACACTTCAAATTTTATTCAACAGTAATATACCTTGCCAGTTAACACAGTAATGTACCAACAATGTAACAGCACTGTTACTGAAAATAACAGTGTTACCAGAGCGTTACATGTAAATTACACGCAAGTTGCCTTTTTCGACTCAGCAATATAACACTTTTATATTACCGTGTTCTACCGTTGTTATGTAACGATGTGACATGTAGTTTTTCGGCATTACATACAATAATGCAAACATTACACAAACATTACACACATTACTTCTGCGTTATATTGCCGTAATAAAATGGGTTCATTGGGAATCTAAAAATGCTTTTTTTGGGAAAAGTTTGGAGATTTTTTTTGTAGCAACTTTGTTCAACTTTAGCGTTGAGCATTTCAGTGTTACATTTTGTAAAAAAAAAAAATGAACACGATTTAGTTACCAAAAAACGTGCTTGAAGTCGAAATTGCCCACTATTTTAGTTTACGATTCTGGGGTCAGAATAACAGCGTGTGCGCTCGGAAGGATAATTTCTCTATGCATTAAAAATGTAACTGTACTCAATATTGAACCGCTACGTGCCTTCCCGCAGGTTTTACTCGAGCTAAACGACGCCGAATTGGAAGCCGGGCTGGGCGTGACCCATCCCCTTCACCGAAAGAAGCTCAGACTCGCGATCGAGGAACATCGACATCCGAGCCTCGTGCGATATCCCTGCATCGCTCAACTCGGCCACACCTGGGTCAGCTCCGAATGGCTTCCCGATCTCGGCCTCGCTCAATACTCCGAGAGCTTCGCCACGAATATGGTAGACGCAAGGATGCTGGATCACGTCGTTAAGAAGGAACTCGAGAAGCTTCTCGGTGTTACGAGAAAATTTCATCAAGCCAGTATCATGCACGGTATCAATCTGCTGAGGATGCTAAAATACGACCGTCAGGTGAGACTATTGCCAATTTGTCTATATAGACAAATAAAAAAGAAATATTTAAAATTAATATATAATAAAAGAACGAATAAAAAAATGGAGCACAAATTGTTATTTTCATTGTTGTCAGGCTCTCGCCGTGAGGAGACATCAGTGCGAGCAGGTGGACGAGGATCCTCTAGTCTGGACTAATCAAAGATTCATAAGATGGGCGAGAAACATCGATCTTACCGAGTACGCTGATAATCTGAAAGGTGCGTTATTATAATTTTTCTAAAATTTCGTTTTTTTTTAATAAAAAATAAATATCTGCTCGTAATTTATGTTATAATCATTTATGTTGAATGATAATTATCTTTAAAATTTCGTTAGATTCGGGGGTACACGGTGCGCTGGTCGTTCTGGAGCCCTCTTTCACAGGTGACACGATGGCGACTGCCCTCGGAATTCCACCGGCGAAGCACATGATACGCCGACACTTGACCGCCGAACTGGAAGCCCTTGTTCTCCCAGCAAGGTACTCAATCTACTGTCATCCAGAGGGCACACTGGACAGCGCTCACTAATCCCATTCCCCATGACATAAACGTTTGTCATTTTTCGTACGACGAGCGACATCGTGTGTCCGCCTGTTCCTATCTGTTATCCGATTACTCAGTTCACTCGTAACGCGACGATCTCAAAGGGTCGATCTTGTTCGATCGTTGACCTTTGCGGTATATCACTTTTAATAATTCCGAAGTTCCTCGAGCCTCGCCCCGTGTTCGAGACAGGGTCCCTGCTTTGGATAGAAAAAAAGGAAGACGCAGCAGAAAAACAAACAAACAAAGCGAATAAGAAATGAAAGCGAAAGGGGGAGGGAAAGCTCTCAATGGAATTCTCGTAAACGAGTGCCCAGAAGCGAGAGAAGATTCCCGGCTAATACTCCGCGAAAGTCTCTGATGGTCGTTCAAAGGAATTCCGAGTGCCGAGCCAGTCCGCGCGCAGGACCGAGTACTCGAAGATGGGGAAAGACTCGCGAGCGCGAGCGAGATAGACTAGCACTCGAGGCTTCGTAATCAAAGTATAGTCTGCGATATATAGGTAGATAGAAAACAATAAGAGTCCGTAGAGAGCCTTTCCACGGCCTCCGGATCGATTTTCTCTCCTCGCACAAAAGTACCGTTTGCGATTTGAAACCGGCGAGACCTCCGACAGAGGCCACGACAGCGTCGCGCTTCACAATCGTTCGCACGAATTTCATTTCGGTACGTGGCTGAAATTATCGTTTCGTAATTAGAATTCCGAACGGTTCCTCGATTTTTCAAAAGGCCTCGCCCGCCTCGAGCACGCGGCTCGCGAACGGCGCCAATTATCACGCGTTAATATTCTCAATTCTCTTTTTTTTTTATCGAATGCTTCGATTGTCGTGCTCTCCTTATCGTTGCTAATTCGTATCGGCACGTGACTGGCGATATCGCGAGACGCGGCGTAGACCCAATATAAATATTTCAGGGTTCGTACAATCGCTCCGACCGACGTTCAATTGCGAATCTGCCAATCGGGAATAGTCCTCGGAACGTGTTGATTTTCTCTTCAATAATCGATGCCCGCGAAGCAGCCTCAATTAACGCGCAACTATTCAATTCGTCTGTTTACCGGTGACTGATTTCTATCAACAATTAAAACGCCGCATCGGACGACGGTCATATCTCGATATCGCGAAAAGCGTAACAATAGCGCGCCACTCTCGTTACTTTCACCCTTAAAAGGGAATTAAAACAAAAACGCAGGGACCCGAAATCGCGTTCTATTGAATATTCCGATTTATGCCAGTGCGCGCGGGAGCTTGGCCGCGAGCCAAACATTCTGCGTCCATACAGGAGGGAAAGCTTATGGGAAAACGATTCTGGACCCTTTCACATATTCCGATCGAACGGCCGCCAGGACAGCATTTTTTTTCTTCTAACCAATGACGAGCCACTCCCCATTCCCGTATCCGCGGAAATGCTCACGCACAGGGCCTCGATGTTCGAGCTTTATTTCCTACGTTACAGTTCGACGTCCAATTTCTTCCTGTTACGACGGCGATAAAAAAAACCTTTTGTTGCAAATTTGCCAATGTGGCATCATCGTGTCGATAGAATTTGGCGAAGAAAAAAAAACACGTCGTGGAACAATTCCCCTTGATACAATGTCCTTAAAGCGTCGTGTTACGACGCTGTCGAATGTTGACCAACTTCGTTGAAAAAAAAAACCGACGAAGAGCGACGAAATCGTTTGATAACGAAGCCGGCAAACCCGCGCCTCTTTGACTGTCGTGGTCGAGCGTGAATGACACTCGTCGACGCCGTATATCATACTTCGAAGTGGACAATTTTCGTCTTCCCAATGTTAATTCGACCCCCCACCCCACCCCGAGCACGCTCGACCACGAAGGTCCTTTATATAAATGTACTTTAACGATATTAATATATTACACACGATATACCTGTTATCACCAAAAAATACACACACGTAGATACGATAACTCATACAGTCGACATAATGTACATATACAAACATTCATTTACGTGAAGAAAAAAAAATATGAATATTGAAATAATGAGGAAGATATAAAGAAAGAAAGAAAAAAAAACGTGATCGGACAGAGAAGTATTGGATCGATCTCTCGGCGATCGTAGATACGGGTCTGCAGCAGAGTCCACTCGATTGATAAAGGAAATGTATAAAATAGAAAGAAAAAAAAGGGGGGGAAACCGTGTCCGTTTTTGGGTGACGGATGATATTCAACGGTTAATGAGTTTCTATAATGTAGCTGAGTCGTAGCCCACAGCTGCTGCCTGCACTGCACTACGCTATGTACAGCACACGTTATTATTAGTGATTGTGGTGTCATCCTTGATCAGATACAATAATTCAACGGGGTATATATAAATATATATACATATCCGATATATCGAGCCCTTAGAAAAATAATGTCAATGACAAAAAAAAAGGATCAATCCGATCACTGACCACGGATCACGCCACCATGCATTATAATTTTCTTCATTTTTCATTTTGCCAATATTTATTGATTATCATTCTTGACTGTTCGATGTTACTTTCACAATTCGTTATTCGGCTCTAATGTGTCCCGGCTCGCTGAGCTCGAAGACGAGCGTCCGAATATGCAAGAACTACTCGAGACGCATATATGTCCCTTACAGAAAAAAAAAAAAAAAAATGGGGAAAACTCGGGCGCATTAGAGCCCAGTAAATTACATTTCTCTATATCGATGGAGCACAAAATGCTTGTGTATGTATATTTATGTTGTGACTAGATATTCATTATGATGATAAATGAATCTATGAGAAATCGGGCAGCTGCAGCGAGCCAATGAGAATTAAATCAGAAATGAGTAAAAAAAAAATAGGAAGTTTTTCGGATGACCGATAAAGCAATGAAAAGTAAAAAAAAAAAAAAAAATTCTGTTATCTCTCGCGGGCACGGATCGTTGCAGCTCGTGCCACACGTGTGTGTGTTGCGGTGTTGCCGAGGTATATACGTATGTGGCGCGTAGTTTGCGTTTACGCAAAGCGTGCATGAGAGTGTGTGGCGTGTGTGTAGAAGTCAGCTGGAGGTCGTCCCGAGGAATCATGGAGGAACTCGTCCGATGAGCACCGTGAGCGCGGGCGGAAGTCTCGGTCGTGGAAATCGGGCCCTTCATCTCCAGCATCATCAGAGCTCGCTCTCGGCTCTTCACATGGCATCGGCGGCGAACAACTCTAACACTATTGACAGACGCAGATCGAGCCTGAGGGTAACGTACCGCCTCCGCCTATCCTAAACCATTTCCTTGCATGAAACAAATCCGGCGATAAAATCAATTGCATTAACTCACTGTTTAGTCCGGTACGTCGTTAAAATAATCTGTTCGATAAATATATATATATATGTATATATATATATATATATACACATAATTTTTTTTATATCGATAACGGTAAACATGTTTCATGCAATATATACCACAAATATTTAGCAATAGGTAAAATTTATTATGTGCATTTATTAAGTACCGCGACGAGTGCCACACGAAGAATGGAGAAAATTATTGAATTAAAAAAAATTTTAACTTTTTTTCGTTTTTCATTCGATTAACTCCATCTCTCTCGTACCACTCGCTCGCGTTTTTTATTCTTCTATTGCATCCTCCAATCATAGAGATTAACGAGTTAAAAAAAAAATTATTTATCATTTCTATTTTTTATTTTTTATTTTTTAACGCACACCACATTCACGTATTGTTTCCATATCTATCACCGGCATGGTATGCATGGCATTGCTTGAATAACATTTTTCGCAATACGTTTATCCGAATAATCCTTCTTGTATTCATATACATAAAGTCCCGAGGAGAGAATGGATGAAAAAAAAAAGGAAAAAAAATTGAATTTTGCAAGAGGAGTGGTGGATGAGAGCCGAGAGAAAATGTGAGATTGCCCTCGCTGTGAGCTATGGGCTCGAATGACCTAACATTTATCATTGTCCCTGCATCCTGTGGATCGTCGCAGACCTGCAGTCTTCTTTACTTGAAAAAGGTTCGGTATACTCATTCATTCATTAACTACATTCATACTTGACATCATCGAACACAAATTCACCGTATAATTGGGTGCTCTCCGTGTGGGTCGATCTTCGCGAGGTACTCGGAGCGATGTCAATTAAAGATTATTACACCGATTCGCGATCGGCCCGAACGGTTTTATGGAGATTCCGAAGCGTTACAATTATTAATAAAAAAAAAAAAAAAATAGTGATAATCCGAAGGTGGAGACTTCGCGAAGATCGAGCCCGAGTGAAGGAGCGAAAGGAGCCGAGAGAAGTGTTAGAAAGTCGACGATCAAAAAAAAAAAATTACTCCGATTATCATTGAGCTTCGGTAGCTGCGATTCACTATCACGAATCGGCGAAGCGAATGAAAGAAAAAGAAAAAATTAATTACAAAAAAAAGAAACATTAAAAAACAGGAAATAATCAACGAGCAAACGAAAGTCTTCTGGTGACCACTAAACTAGCGATAAAAATAAATAGTTCGCAAAGTACGCATCGAATTGAAAATAAGTACCATGTTGTATTCTCGTGAAGGAAATCCATCGTGAGGTGGAACAGAAATTATCGGAAATCGTTGATAGCTGTGGCTTATCGGTAAAATTTCACGTGAATTATTGAGCGATAAGCTTGGTATGGTTAAAGACTGATCGATTATGAGCCTAAGCCGCCGTGAACTATACTAGTATGCATACTCAGGGTGAAACAGACTCGAGGCATCGATTTCTGAAAACGATTTTCCCAACAAAAAAAAAACCTGTTCGTAATCTATAATAATTGAAGATCGAATAACGAGATGTGAGAAGAGAAGAAAAATATGCCTCGACGCTGAATCGCTCCGCAATGAAGGAATTTAATGTTGAATGAATATTGCAATCCCGTAATTTGCTACTATTTACTGTAAACTTAGTAGTTCACTTTATAAAGTAATTATCTTCTCGATAGTTTGCGTAAAACGAAAGAAAAAAAAAAAGAAAAATAGAACACCGAACACTGTATATAATATCCATACACGAATTCTTCCTTATGTATGTAAAATAACGAAGGGACAAAAAAAAGAAGAAAAAAAAGTACTCTCGTGACTAGAACCCCCGTATATTGTCTAGCGAGTACGTATACATAATGTATATGAATTACTGTATACATATGTATACAAACGAGCGTAATTGCATTACAATAATCCATTATCTGCGATAACGAATGAAGTTTCACGAACATCATGTTGTTCGTATTACATTAAAAAAAAAACCAATATATATAAAGAAATCAAAGCATGAAATGCGACGAATGTGTAAATATAAAATGTGATTTCAATGTGGATGGGAGCTTGGGTTCTTAACTGACCTGTCTCAATCCTTACTAGTTGTCGTGGAGGAGCTCTCAGGTATGGGACTAAAAATTAAATTCATTACTAACTCATAATCCGATCCATCCCCTTCCCGTATCTTCCACGAGTTCGATCCGTGAAACAATCCACCCAATAAAAGTAACTAGCCAAAATCGTTTCATCAGCAAACCAGGCGAATGGAATAATTAAAATTCCCCCAAAATTTCACATCGTTCAACGTGCTATGCATTACCAAGAGAAAATGATCATCCATCAACTGGTTTTTTCTCATGCCTTTGCTTTTTATTTTTGCAATGTCCCCAAATATCACATTCAAAATCGCGTCATTTTCTTTAAAAAATGTCTTTCTTTTACAAATCGATGAATGTCAATGTATTCTATGTGAGTTGATATAACGTGATGACCGGGAGCTACATTCTTGTCCTGTCCGTAAAAGGCCGAGTTCCCAAAAAAAAACAAAACCCTTTTCCCTGCAACGTAGTGTAGCTGATGGTTCTGGATTTCGTAGTTGCTTGACCTCACGTAGTTGTTGTAGACGAAAAGAAAAAAACGGTAAAAAAGAATATATAAAAAAAATGAATCTACAACATATAAGTAACGAAAGCTCGATGAACTAAAGAATTGTCAATTGGATTTACAGGGTTCGCTGAGTCGGGCGTTCGGTCTTCGTCCGAGAAGCGAGAAGGCGTCGCCGTCCTCGTCGTCGGACACCGGAAGTCTGGCCAGTCAGTGCCAGTACATGAGCAGCGTCCGGAGCAATTCGCCGCCACCGCCCCAGCTCCCGCCCAGGCCGATGACGACCGGCGGGAAGCGGCACCGTCGTGTCAAGAGCATAGGTGACATCGAGTACATAAGCAGCGCGGCTGTCAGTACGCCCGTCTGACAGGAGGACAGGCCCCACCATCCGGGGCCTTATCGGAGTTTGAGCGAGCGCGGATACTCCTCTTCGTACTCGTCCTCCCAGTACGGCTCTTACTCGGGCTACAGCAATGTCCTTGCGCCGGACTACTGTTACCAATCGCCGGGTAGCGGCGGCAACAATTACTATCAGCTGCAGGGTGGCTACTATTCGCCTCAGAGTTCCGGTCCGCCGTTTCCGGGTGTGCAAAGATACGGGAGCCTCGCCGAGGAGGCCTGGCCAACTTCCGCCAAGGAAGAGGCCGTCGATCCCGACAAGGGGCCTCCCAGAACTTACCTGGCTTAGCTGGGAACACTCGCGTTCGTCGAGTTGCCAAAAAGAATTGTCAAAGTGTGCGCCAGCCAACGCGAGCGTTTCACTCGGCGGGACACGAATTGAGCACTGAAAGCTGGGATCATTACGAGGGATCTCTCTTTTTTTTAACTACAAATAGCGTGACCTTGGTTCTTCCGCGGAAGGACACCCACTACGATGGACCATTGATTGATATTTGTAACGCGCGTGTGACCAAAGTGACGATTGGCTCGCTTAGATAATTTAATTGTGTCGCCAAAAATTGTATATTCGAATCGTACGAGGATTATACAATGCATTCCAGTTATTTCTGAGGAGAGACGATTTCTCGTCGTAACTTTCGAATGTCTCTTGTAATTATGTACTGCAATTGCGACTGAATTCGCATAGAAATATTCTCTGTGTTTGTCGGTGAATTTGTGACTGAAAAATGATTAAAAACAAAACGTTACGGCGGATATGTAACAATATCTATGTCAGGTCCATACTATTTCTCTTTCACTGTAACAATAGCTTAATTGAGGTATCGGTACGTTGCGTGTTCAGGGATTCTATTAGAGTGAGAAATTGTACTCGGATAATGATTTCTATTGGGAAATGCTAACGGAAATGTGCCGATCGATGTTCAAATTAAATTACGCGAGTCGATGCGGCGCGAAACAAAAAAAAATGTCTCGATATACAAAATTTTATTGTGGCTGAGATGTACGCATACGGTATAGTAGTAATTTGCGATGCAAGTGCGGTAAAGCGAACTTTATACGCACGCTGCGAAGCGACTTGCTTCACAGTTCGCGTATGATCTTCGCTATACCGAACTAGTTTCGCATAATATTTTCTGTAACGAATGCAGGAGAAGTGCTATTCCGTGCCGGCCGATTGTGGCGCTGTGCAGCCAGCGTGCGTAAAGTACGAGGATCGCGCGTTAAGGAGGTTGGAGCGAGTGGTGCTCATTTTGCCTAAATTCGAGAAATTCGGGCAAGAATTGCAAACACTTCCCAATGTTATAAAAATCTGAAAAAATTCATACTTATTGTAGGCACTGAAAA